>UCOM01002790.1:0-22827 GCA_900474385.1 Ormyrus pomaceus | reverse complement strand
ATAATCGGCCCCCCGAAATCTCCTCCTGCCCCCCTCCCCCCCTCTTCCATGTTCGACTCGAAGGAATATAGGGTCGTTAACGCGGCCCGCTAAATTCCGACGATAATTTCAATTGCTAATCCTCTCGTAGGAACCGTGACTCCCCTCTTATCTCGAGGAGCAGCGGAGTTTCGGGGCAAAATATTTGCTTTGCCTCCGCGGAGGCAGTCAATTATTCGAGCCTCCGAAAACGCATCGCACGAAGGGAGGGAGGGAAAATTGTTAGGCCCGCCGCGCGAAAATGTATCGCGGCGTCGTCTTGCAATTAGCATAAATAGCGGCGCGCGGGCTCTCTCTCTCTCTCTCTCTCTCTCTCCTCGTCCTTGCCCGCTCTTTTGTCGTTATCTCGCTTCCTCCGACTATCGCCGTTTCTCTTTTCGCAAAGTTCAACGATTTTATGCAGACGCGAAAGTTTTATGCGCAAATTTCGGCCGTAAAAATACCCGGGGAATTTGCATTCTACGCTTTTATGAAGTTTTTCGTTTTTTTTTTCTTTTTCGAATTTTTCGTAAACGCGGCATTATAACTTTGATAAATTCGATAGTGAATTTTCAGGAGGCTCATGAAAGATAAGCTCGGCTCGCTATGAAAATGTTATTCATTCCCGCGAAATCGGAAAAAAATTCTCTACGAGTTTCGTCGAATGCACATAGTATATATTTTTGACTTTATTTTTATCGCCTGACAAAATCCACTTGACTTTTGAAGTTTTGCATGGCGTTAGTGGGCGAAATCGTCGACGCGGTCTCGTTTAAAAGGCAAACCTTGAAACTTTTCAAACATATGACACTTCAAATCGCCTTTGAAGGACTTTTTCTGACACAAGGCGGGAGCTACATTGTACACGCGAAGGCTCTTAAAACTTTTGATACTTTTTATGCAGTGTATGATAAATTTTTTTCATTTCTCATTGAAATTGTGAAAAAAATAATAATAGAAACATATTTTAAAATGTTTTTCAATGAATCCAGTATCGAAAAAGATTAAATATAATATTATCATTTAATATTTCTTTAATCAATTTTAAAGGCATTACATTAAATCGAATTAAAATTTCAATCAACAATTACGTAAAGTATGAATATTAAACGAATTGCAAAGTTTTTACACTCGAATACTTCGGACAGTGGGTCAGCATCGCAACAACGGCCCCTGACGGCAAATAAGTAATTTATTTACAACATTTTATTAGACGCTCGGAGTCTTATCTGCCTGTGCACTCGGTGCTGGCTGGCTGCCATGTGGCACGCTGTTTTACACATAGTCGCCGCGAATAGTAATGCATCGTGCGATATGCCATCTTATCTTTTATTTTTCCGTCTGGCGGTGTCTGCCTTCCCAACAATTAGCAATGTAAACCACAATTTCAGGCCGTACTATCGTTGGACTTCTCGGAAAGTAGACTTTATTTTCTTTAAATTTATCTAAGGATTTATGAAAGATTCTATTGTACTTATTAATTCTATTACTTATTAAAAAGGATTTTAATATTTAATTATCTAAGGATTTATGAAAGGTTCTATTATACTTATTAAAATATAATAAAATGCACAAAACTAAAATCCACGAATCCAAATTTTTCGAAAAAAAAAAAAAAAAAAAAAAAAAATCGCCCAATGACCCTCCGAGAAAAGTTCGCGTCGCGTCAGGAAACCCTCATTTTTCGGGCATTCTCGACAACCGTGGATTTGCATTCTTGCGCAATCGAGTCGGCGAGCGATTCCGTCGCGTAAACATTCGCAGATCTAATCTCGCGGTCGATAATTCACTGTCATAAGTTCCGCGCGTCCGTGCAAGCCGTAAAACTTTTATGAGCGACGTCTATTGTTTCTATGCGCGCGCTCGCGCGCGAGTTCGTTTGCTTCTTTGACGTCTTTGACGCTGCACGCCAAGAGCGGAAGCTAAAAGATTTATCGGGACATTCGTATCATCGGGAGATTGCGTCCGGATTCCGCGCAAGTCTCGAGATTTATGTAAAGCAGCGATATTTAGAGCCGGGGGTGAATATTGCCTGGACTCGGAATCACATCTTTCTGTTGGCATACTTTATTTAACGCAAAAATGATGCATTAATTCGTTGTCGAAGTGTGTAATTTCGTTTTGAATGTGGGACAGATTAATTTATGAATAAAAGTTGAATAATTGTGTTTTTTATAAAACCGTAATATTATGTTGTAATATATTTCGTACCAGAAATACAAAGATTTTTTAATTATAAATTTTTTACTATCGGCTTTGAAATCAGACTCCCGAGAAACTTCATTTTTCCATTTATTCCAGCGTCAAGTTTTAATTAACAGTTATATAAAAACTCGTATATCAATTCGACTCGAAAAAAAAAAACCTATAAAACAACGCGAAACCCGATTCCTCGTCATACATCCGAATAAAAATTTGTGCGCCACCGCGCGGTGCATTGAATGCCGCATTGCCGTAAATAAGAATTTTTCGCGAAACAAAGCCCAGAATGCGCGAACGAAGTAATAAAAAAGCTAAAACGTCCAGCCCCATTAAAAAAAGAAAGAAAGAAAAAGTGAAAAAGGGAACGCACGTAAAAAAAAGAGCGCAGCGCGCCGATTTCAGGTCATTGAGATTTCTTGAACGATCGGCTCGATCTAAACTTCCCCAGGCGAGAGAGAGAGAGAGAGAGACAGAGGGGGGAGGGAGGCTCCGCGCATCGCCGTCGGGCGCGAGAGCTCGATGCCGTCGTTGATTTATTATCGAAAGACCGAGAGAGAGAGAGAGGAGAGAGAGAGAGAAAAATTTTCTTATTAGCGAGAAAAACCGGCGGACTCGCTGATGAATCGATCGCCCCCCCCCCCCTCCCCCCTGCTCCTATTTGAGGCCGCGCAGAGAGACAGTTATCAATTAAATGTCAATTACGTAAGTTGACGCAGCCTCCTCCATTATACGCCGCCGAGGAAAATGCAAGGCGAACGGCTAAATAATGAAGCGGCGGCCCTCCGGCTTTTTGTAATTACTCCCGAGGACTCGAGCTTTTTTCTTTTTTGCTAACTCAGCGAGATATTGTAATTATACGTCGATTCTGAAAGAGACGTTGTTCGAACAGTCAGATTTTTTTCGGCGAGGGCCCCAGTTTTTTTTTTTTTTTTTTTTAAAGGGACGATCATTTCGGCCGACGTGTATTGATTATAATTCGATATTAATGATTGAATATACTTTTATCACTCGCGGGCACTTAATGAATTTCGGAGAAAACCACTCCTCGCCGCGGTGCAGTGCCGAACGTGCAGTAAATTAATATTATATAAAGGTGCAAGGTGCACGCGAGTTTACGTATATA
Source organism: Ormyrus pomaceus (assembly GCA_900474385.1). Classification (NCBI taxonomy): domain Eukaryota; kingdom Metazoa; phylum Arthropoda; class Insecta; order Hymenoptera; family Ormyridae; genus Ormyrus; species Ormyrus pomaceus. The sequence goes on along the minus strand of UCOM01002790.1, from coordinate 19,484 downwards.
TAGGGCTTGTAAAAGTATCTTCACGCTAAACTTTCGAATATGGAGATGTGCGGTGCATCTGCATGGCGATCGGTTTTGTTTAAATTTGAAACATTCCGCGGCGCATTCATACAGTTTTTGATCGATCACATTTTCCAGCGCTGCGCGATGCACTCCATAATGGATTTTACTCCACTAGGAAAATAAAATTTTTAAAGCGCCGTTATTCAAAGTCGAGCCAAGGGCCGATTAATCAATGTCATAACGTCCGCGGAATTCCAAAGACAATATTTACATTTTAAACCATCATAAACGCCTTTTTCGTGCCATTAATAAACATTCTGCGTATTCCGGGGCGCAGCAAGATAGAATCTAGAATGGCCGATTTAATTTTCATCGGGAGCTCAATATATATATATTTATAGAATTCTATCAACTTTTTCCCTTCCGCCGATATAAATAGCGAAAGACGTCTTGGCGAAATTAAAAGTATAAAATAATATCGGCTCCTTATTATATATAGCAAAGCTGGCAGCTTTTCATTTTTAAAAAGCAAGATATCCTATTCGCCGCCTCAGAATTTAATAAACCCGAACATTTTAATAACAATATTGACCGTCCCGTCGCACTCGCTCATCCCCGCCATCGCAATAAATATTCATTAAAATCCGAAAAAGCAGAGCTGCAGCGACGTTGCAGCCTCGGGGCTATTTAACTCCGGCGAGCGCATCCGACGTCCCGTTAGGAATCGCATCGAGCCCTAATCAGCGGCCGATTGAGGCGAGCGTTATTTCTCTCTCGGAAATTCCCGACTCTCTCTCTCTCTCCCCCTTCTCGGCAAGAAACGCGATCCGCGAATTCGGGCCGCGGCGGCGGCGCGACTCGGCGGAATTGGGCACACGCCGTCGTGCGTGCACCAGGCGGTTAAGGTCTAAGGCAATTGCGGCCGGCTGCATCGCGGCGGGAGGAAAAGAGAGGAGGACGCGGGAACGGAGGAAAGAGCCCGAGGAGCGGAGAGCGAGCGAGAGAGAGAGTTTTAGAAGGCCGCGGAGTGGGGGAGTTTAAGGGTGGACCACACTGCACTTGGCGAACGGCTTTATTGGCCGTGGCGCGCAGGCTTACTTTTTCCGGCGAAAATTTTTTTTTTACTGCTTTCCTCGAAAAGGCGTTTGCCAAAGGGAGTTTTAATGGATTTATACGTTCTTTTTTTGGGGGGAGGGGGTTACAGTGCGGTGTTGCCGCGCTTAAAACACGTTTAACCTTTTTATATCGGACGCTTTAACGATCCATAAACTAATTAACAGAGGAGGCTTTTATTGGGTACTGATGTGTGGAATGTGAGCTTTGATAAATTTTAAGCAAGTGCACTCGATCGTCGTAACTGGAGTAAAATTTTTGCAAAAACATTCGGTTTATTACGAATTCTAGATTGCTTTTACAGACTTAATTCTACAAGTCGATTTGCACTCCATTTTCCCGAATAAATTACTAGTAAAACTCACTGGAATATTTCCGATAAAAAGCATCAAAATCCAGCCGCCCTCGAATCTTTACCTTTACAGCTCTCAAAAATCCAACCGAGGAATATATCTCCTCGCGACGAAAAACTTTAGTGTCGTCCGTCCTTAAGTAACCAGCGAGTTCGGGCTTATAACGGCGAAGGCAGCCGAAGTAGAGAGAAGTCGAAAGCGCGAAAGAAAGAAAGAAGCGAGCGCGAGAGGGGAGGGGACACAGGCTGCTGCTGCTGCTGCTGCGGCGACGACGGCAGCAGCAGCATAGGGGCAATAGAGGGCAACGCACCCAGTCAGCCTTGGCATGAATTGAATCTAGCAATGCGAAAGTGAGGAACGAATGTGGAGCTGCAGCCAGCGGCAGCCAGCCTAAAACCATTGGCTCCACTCTCTCTCTCTCTCTCTCTCTCCTCTCTCGACCGGCCGAGATCATATCTTATATGGCCGGAGAGCCGCGCGCTCCTCGCTCTGCCGCTGCAGCAAAAATTGCATCGGAGCTTTAAACGCGGCTCTCTCTCTCTCCCCCGTTCGATATATACTATTATGTTTCGCGCGCGACTCCTTCTTTTTTACATCCGAGGCGGAGAGGTTTTCTGGCGCGCGGCGCGGTGTGCGTCGCGAGTGAATTATCGGGGGGGTATTAAGCTCCGCGGCCGCGACGAGTTTTTCGGCCCGCCGCCGCGAGCTCGATTGTGAAAATGCTCTCGGTTTAATAATAGACGCAGGGGAGGGATTTGATTATTTTTGCCGGTGTGCAGTCGGTATTTCGGGAGTTGGCGAAAAATTAACGGCCGTATTTTTGTAGTCGAGAGTGTATTTTAGAGGCGCATCGGCTATGTATCGGATTGCCGAGTGCACACATATCATGGCTTCCGATTTTCTGCCGCGAATCGTGTTTCATTTCTATTAATAGTTTCTTTGTAGATCATTCTGAATAATATATCGGTTTGGATATTAATTATTTGTTTAACCGAGATTTTATTAAAAGCCTGCAGTTTTTATTTAATTAAATAGAAGCAATTTATCGATTCATGACTATAATATCGAATAAAAATAAAAAATACTTGTTTATTTATTTAATTAATACAATTTACAATTTTTAAAAGAAATTCCTAAAATATATTTAGTTTGAAATTAAATTTGAAAAAATAGTTGTGGTTTTCTGCTTATCGGAAAATGTTAAAGTAGATAATACTGACTCGTGTCAGACGAAAAGTTTTCTGATGTAATAGCGATATTTGAAACCTGATTAATGAACTTGTCAACTTGTTCCTTTGGAAAGAGTAATAGTTTATAATCATTTATAAGAATACTTTTTCCAATGCATTTCGTTACTTCAAGAACTTTTCTTAAAGCAACTTTGTATCTTAATTTAAATATATGTCATGGATTCGCCTCAATATTTTTTCCTCAAAGGTTCGCTCGCAACAAACCATTTCGAATTATTTCCACGTTTGAGAAATAAGAATATAAGTACCAACTTAGTGCAAAATACAGAGTCCGTAATTCCGAAACATAGCCAACAATAATTTTTTTTAACAAAGTACATTTTAATAATTTTCCTTTAAGTTACAAAATTTTACTATACGTCAATGATTTTTCTAGAGTTATATAACCAACTTGAACAATCCCCCGGAAAATCCAGAAGAGCCTTCGAAAAGCTCTTCCTCCCCCCTCCGAAGATCCTCTAACGCGATTTGAAAACGGTCCATAAACACGGCCGCAATCGGAGAGAGCCGCGAACTTTCACGGCGCGTCATGAAATGGAACTGCGGAGAGCGCGAGTCATCCATGTCGATCGGCCCGGAGGTATACTGCAACAAAGAGAAAGAGAAAAAGGTCTCCTCGCGCGCCTTCTCCGCACTCGCTCTGGGTAGAGAGAACGAGGCGAGAGAGCGAATCCTGTGTATGCGCCGCGAAGAAAATAGACGCTGAGGAAGAGCCGCGAGAGCGGATCGAGAGGGAGAAAAGCAGCGAGAAAATAAGCGAGAAGAAGAGAGAGAGAGAGTCGCAGCGCCGAGGAGTGGGAAAAGCGAGCCGGGTGGGGAGAACCGGCGCTTTTCGAGTCGGCGTGGGGGGAAAACTGGCGTTTTCGAAAAAATTCCGAAGGCTTTAAGTAGCGGCGCAGTGCCCCCCACCACCGAGTTTCTCACCGTCCGGCATCCTAGAGTCATAGCCTCATAGGCGAGAGCGCCGCGCTTTTCCAAGCGAGTCTAACGAACGCGTTTTCCTTGCGAGTGTGCTTGCGGTGTTCAGTGCAGCGGGTTTTCTTATGAAATTTTCCCGCTTTTCTCCGTTGTTCGAAAAGCTTGGGAAAACTTGTGGTTATGAAGAAATTTTGTGCTCCCTCTTCGGGAATTTTCAAGAATTATTATGTTACCGTTTTGTGAAATTGGTGAAATTGGATTTGTCGAAACAATTATACACGAAAGACTAAACATTAGTTAGCTAAAAACACGAAATTCTTCGATTTATTATGTTGTTTTATATATAACTTTACTGAATTTATTAATAAATACAAATAGATGTTATGCATACATTTTTTTTTTAATTAATGAATGCCCGCCCTTAATTTATCGTCTAAAGTAAATTGTACGACCTCGTAAATTATCAGTTTCAATTACCGCGTTAATTTTCATATCCAAGCTTCTCACCCAATCTCTATTATTCACAAAATCAATACTAAACATCGTGATTGCTGTCCTAATTAATATCAGAAACATCAGCGTACGGTTCAATGTTGACGTTATTACATAATTTTCTTAATTAATTAACGACAAGCAAACAGACGCGTCGGCCCTTCCGCAAAACGAGACTCTCTCTCGCCCTCGTTGCAAATTGCGCGCACAAAGCTCGCCTCGTAATTGACGGCTCGCTGCCTCTCGCGGTGCGTCGAATCGCGCCGAAAAGCGTATTATAAACAAAGGTAAAACTTTCCTTACGAAAACGCAGGGGAGAAGAAGCGTTCTCCGTTCTCCGGGGCGCGCGCGCGCGTAATAAAAGGGCCAAGTTTGCGGGGAGAGGCAGTTTTTAGCGCTCGGCGCGCGCGCGCGCGCGAGTTCTTTTGAAAATTGAGTAACAAGTTTCGCGGACGGCTATTTTAAAAGCGAGTTAGAAAGTAAGAAAAGAAGAGGAAGAAAGGAGAGCGAGCGCGCGGCGGAGAGGAAGTTTCCCGAGAACCACGCCCGGCTTCCCTAGGCAAGTGCACCAGTCGTCGCGCGTCCCTTTCTTACGGCCGGGCTTTTTTTCCTTTTTTCTTCCCTTTTTTTATTAATCACGCGCCCGGCGACGTCTCCGCCTCGCCGCTGGTCGGACAGACGGAGATGTCCCACTTACGAGACGCGAGAACGGCTCCCCGGGATCGTATTTCCCCGGCTCCCTCCGGGGTATTACGGCGGAAAGAACGCGAGAGCGAAGAACCGCGGGAAGTGTCGAACCGCGGGAAAAAGAGAGGGCTTTTCTTGCGAGAGAGAGCGCTGTTTTTTTGGATTATTCAAGCTGTGCGCGAACTTTTCCCTTCTGCGGGAGGCGAAGGCGAAGGCTTTTTCTGCGCGAGAATTTCGAATGCTTCGTGTTTTCCGCGCGATTAATATTTTAAGGAAATCTGCGGGGAATGCGTTTTCAAATGGAATACTTTGTGCGAGTTAATGGAGAGAATAATATGTTTTCTTCGGAAATTTTCGCGTAAGCTATTTTCAAAAACGTAAAGGTCATTAACTTACGCAATTGTGAATTTTAAAATATCTTTTGCAAGTCGCCGTTTGCAGTCATTTCGCAAATAAATATTCCATTTTTCAGATTAAAAATGTCGTTTTCATTTTCGTAAAAGTAAATTCCGAGTTTTAAGGACAATTTTTTTAATGGAGCTTGCTTTCACGTGTGTATACTTTGTAATTTTGACGTTACTCGGGGAGAAAAATCAGAGTGATTCATTTTAAAATAATGAGTGATACAAATGAAAGATTGTGCAAGTACATGCACATTTCCTATATTTAGGACTTGTTAAAAATTACAATCAAAAATTAATCAGCGAAAAATATTTTATATCAAAGGAAACGTGCGTAATAATACAGAAATTGTTTATTTTGTAACGTTTCTGATTCACTTGTTCTGCTTACCAGACTAAGTGACCTACAAACTTAACATTTTCTATATGAAAAACTCGAGATAAAAAATGCCCCACTTTATAGGATATTTAAAAATAACTTTATAACGGCTCTTAAAATACTTTTAAAATTGAACCACGTAATATAAGAATTTGCAATAAAAATCCACTTTTCGTCGCAGCAATGACGTCTAATCGGCTTATCGACATTAAGGGAACATCCGCCAATTCCACTGCGAGCAAAGTGCAATTCCATTGAAAAAAGTGTGCAGCGGCGAAAAATTCGTCGCCCACTTCGAACGACGCGCGTTTTTCTTCGGCCGACGTCGAAAAGGATTTCTCCGCGTATAATTGAAGGGACGCGCGAGAAATCCCGGTATAATTAGCGTTTCGTCCCGGAGCTACGGCGCTCTTAAATCCTCGTTCCGTTTCAATCAACTAATGGAACGATATCGTCGAATATGAAGAAAAGAAGCTGGAAGGCAGCTGCCGCGGAAAAGTGACTCGAGGAGCCGAAAGGCCGAGAAATTAGACTTTACCGAGGAGGAGAGCTGCGCGTCTTTGCCTCCCCGCTTCGAACGGTAAGACTGCGGAAAAATGAGATTGTAGCGGCGCTCAAAGGGAAAATTTTTCCCTTTTAAAAAGAGAGGCGGCTAATTGAGAAGCTCGCGGCTCCTTTTCTCTCTCCGCGCTTCCCGACGATCAACATCGCGCGCAGTTAATTCGCCCGAAGCTCCTACTTTTTTCGCTGCACCCTCGGAGCGGCGCAAACTGCGCGAAAAGTCAGCTTTTCCTCCGGCGCCCTTAATTTAAGAATCAAGCTCTCTCGCCACACACTTTTCCTCGGTCGCTCCGCGGCGAGGGGATAAAAGAGAACACCTCGCGGAGAGGTGCGGGGGAATGAATTGATAATACCCGCGTCGCTTCGTCTCCGTATTCTCCGAACGCATCGCTTTTCCTTCCCCGACTGAAACGTGTTTCGTCGGGGAGGGAGGGCTTTCATTTTTCCGCGCCACTCTCCTTGGCTCTCTCAGCGAAAGCCGTCCGGGAGGAAGGAAGGAAGGAAATGTGTACTAATGTGCTCAAGAATCGCGTGCGCTCGCGGAATTCATGAATATTGTAATGCCTCCCCGCGGATCGTAATATTCGAGGGAATGCGATTTCTTCGCGCCCCCGCCAAGTTTTATCCAAGTTTTCTCTCTCTCTCTCTCTCCCTCTCTCCGTCGGACTATTCTTTTATTTTTGATTTGAATTTCGAGCGCCGCTACAGTTCCGCGACTGCCGCTCCCGCATTTAAGCGGCGATCTCGATTTTTATTCGGTGTCTCGTTTTTTTTTACGGCCGTATATAAACTTCGCTCCGTCCCCGAAAAGTTTCGTTTTCCAAAACTTGCCCCCGCTCCGCCCCGCGTTTACAAGAGGGCCCGTAAAAAGTTGGCAAACGAAATTACAATCGAAACGGCAGCATGATACACGCGCTCGCTCGCGGAGCGGCACGCAACTTAATTACGCGGAGCGGCGCATCCAGAGCGTTCAAAAGCGCATAATTAGCCGGACTGCTCGGGAACTAATTACAACTTTGATACAATAAAACTTGCCCGGGAAAGCTCTCTCTCCCTCTCTCGCGCAACATTCCTACGAAAATCGTTCGACGCGCATAATTAAATTCCGCCTGATCCGCGGGGGAAGAAATAACCCTCCTCCCGCGCGGCAAAAACTACAACGCCACTCCTCCATAATTCCTCATAGAGCAGCGTGGCGGCCGCGTTGTTCTCTTTCTCGCATTATCGCGCGCCGCTCGCTCCAGCGTAATCCCCCCGGCGCGCGCGCCCCGTCGATAATTTCTCATTATACTCCCGTAAGCGCGCGTCACACGATTTCCCGCTTATCGGCGCGCGCGATATATGTACAGCCCGCGCGGCTGGATGCTGCTGCTGCTGCTGCCGCCGCCGCTGCTTTAGCGCGCTCGCTCCAGTTTCTCGAGGCTCGTTATCGGCCTTTAACCTCCTTACCGTGAGCGGAAGTTATGTTCTTTTCCGCGGCGCGGGGCACAAAGAGACCCCCTGTGTTTTAAACGAGGCCGTGTGTGCGCGAAGCGTACGCGCGCACTGCGCCTGGCGGACGCTTCCGGTGGAGCGGAATTTTCGTCTGGAATCGATGCCGATTTCACGAGTGACGCGCGCTCGCGCGTGGGGGTGTGTGTGTGCGTGTGTTTGAGGCTGGATCTCTCGGAGCTCCTCGGCTGGAAAACGCGAAACAGGTGAGCTTGCGGCTGAAAGGTGTCTTTTCAAACGCAAATGCTGCACATGATTTTTCGAAAGTAAATCGAATTCGATAGATTTCAGGCGAGTCTTTTCGAGCAAACGATCGATTGAGAAATGGCGAAACGTTTGAATTTTTATTGAGTGTAAGAATTAAGTATTAAATAACTATCCTTTGCCAAAGAAATTAGAAAAATTAAATTTAATCCTGTGACAATTTTTGCCAGAAGCTATCTCAATGGAGAAAAACGTCCCATTAAAAATTCGTATATTTCCTAATACTAGTGGAAGGACAAACTCGATTTATTTGGCATTTTACTAGGAATTTTATTGGGGTTTTACTAAAAAAAAAGTAATTAGAAAGAAATTATAAACTAATATTTATTATACATACATAAAGCTCATTTATTTCAATTTAAATCTAAATCCTCTCTTCAAAAAAAAAAAAAACTTTGAAAATTCAATTACGAAGCGGGCAATAAAGCAAACCCGGCGGAGATCCGGAAAAAATCTTGCCAAAGCTCTAAGAAACATCGGGCTTACACGGCTCGACACGTTTTTTTACAGCCCCGGCAAATGCCACGAGGAATCCGAGAGCCCGACCGCCTGCGTGCGCGGATTCGTGTGCGTTCGTGGCGCGCGCGCTTTGCACCGCACTCACCACGACAGAAGCCTACATCGTCCTTGGCTCTGTCTCTGTCTCTTTCTCTCTCTCGCCGCGAATTTCGAGGTGCGACGGCAGTCGTCGACTTTCTCGTCGGCTGCATGCAGATGCGGGTTTTACGAGGCGCGGAGTGCAGGCTAAAAAGACAGGCGCAAGAGCGCCTCCCGCACACCTTTTTCGCTTTGATTCATTAGGGGACGTGGCCGAGAGAGTGCCTTTTTATTAAATTCTATCGAGTTTCGATTAATTTCCGCGTAATTGTTTCATTAAAATCACCGGGGAGCAGGAGCGGGAGATTTTAATACGTTCGACGCGTCTCCGTCGACGGAAAAAGTCAAATCCCCCCTCCCCCCCCCCCTCCGACGAGTAAACGGTGGGTGCATTAATCGTACATCGGGAGCGCGGCAATTAATAAAATCACGGGAACCGCACGTGGCGATCGAAGGCAGATGCTCGAAAATCACGGTGCGCGCCGGCGTTGTGTGCACTGTTACGCATGTAAACGCGCGGCGCGTCCGCCGAATATAAAGCATATACGCCATGCGGCTTATAGCAGAATGCACGGGAGAAGGGGGAGAGCGAAATAAAGAAAATAAGCGCGCGGTGGAAGGGAGGAATCGTGTTTACTTTTTCGCGTTCGACGACTACGATATATACGCGCTCCAGTTCTCGAACAATGGCCCAGAACAAAGAGTGCCCAATACGTCCTGAAGGGAAATCGAATTTTCCCTCGGCTGCGCGCGCGAGAGTGTGTCTTTATTATTCGCTCTTTTCTACTTCGGAAGCTCTTTTGTACAATTTACGTTCGAGAATTTACTTCGCCCGCGCGCGCGGCCCCCTTAACAATGGGGGAGCTTCAACTTTTCGCCGCTTCCTCTCTCTCTCGTGTCGCGACTGTGTTTTTCCTCTTTACGAGGCTAATCAGTTTTAAAACCGAGAGAGAGAGAGAGAACTTCGACACTCGTTTTTTCGATCCGAAATAAAGGAGGAGGGAAAGAAGGTGCGCGCAGAGGGACGAGCCGATCCCGCGTAGACATAAATTTCTCAGGAGCGCAGCGTCGGTACTTTCCGCTCGCGGGCTCTGAATTTGCAATTACCCAAGGAAAGCACAGACAATGCCAGCCGGCTTCGCCCCCCCCCCCCTTTTTTTTCGTTTCTTCTTCTTTCCGTTCCCTTTCTATCTCGGCGTCTCTAGACGATACAATGCAAGACGCGCTTCTATTCTATGCAAAATGTGCCGCCGGCCTCCTTTCTCCTCCCTCTCTTTCTCTCTGCTGTGTTTCGGCTCGCGAGAAGACGAGCGAAAAGTCGAAGAATGAATGTCGGCGGGCCGCCGCGGGAATCGCTTGGTAAAAGCTTCAAGAAGATCGACTCTCGCGATTTAGTGCTCTGGACGACTGGCTGCTGCTTTCGCCGTTTGTGTCGATGCGAGTCGTTCTTGCTTTGTAAGGATATATGCTTTTGTAGGGAAGCCTTTTTCGAGAGGCCTTATATATTTGAGCAAACGCCAGTTCGACGAGGACATCATTCATTAATAAAACGGTGCTCTTCTCTGTGCAAGGCAGGGAGTAAAGGATTCTCCGTCGCTACGAAAAAGTTGCGTTAAAATTTAGAGCGTAACTCGTCGATGTTTTCGAAAATCCACTCGCAAAGTTAGGAAAAAACTTTCTTGTGCGCCGTCGCCAAAAAGTTCCTCGCTGCCTCGTCGCTTTTGTTATCGAGTTTAGCGAGCGGACTTTACATTCCAAATAACAGAGAGTCCCTTAAATAAAACACTCGGCTGCAGCTATATCGCGCTAATGAAATTGAAGTAATTTACTTTATCGATTAGATGCGCATCGCAATTGCTTACAAGCGCTGCACTCTCCCCCCCGACTCTCCCGGGCGCTTTGTTTTCTAATGCAAGTAGATTCCAAACTCATCTTCCAGATTAAAGTGCAATTTTAGCTCTCCCTCTCTCTCTCTCGTGTATGTACGAGCGCCCGGGCCATTATCTTTCATTTGAATAAACGTTACGTCCCGGGCGAACCTTTGCTGAACTGTCGCCTTATTTAAGCACTCGGGGCTTAGAGCGCCGAGCGTTCGGCTTTAAAAGCGTACGTTCACCGCTCGAGGCGTTACTCTTATTGTTTTTCGAAACGATTAAATTAACCCTGCAGTTTATTAAATACGACGTGTGTATATATACGTTGGCACTGCTCTCGTCGGCGACGTTTCAAAATTGAAAACGGAAATTCAAAACGAAATCAATTCCTTCCTCGCGGGAAAAGGGAATCAAAGGGTCGAAGTAACAACCAACGCGAAAACTTTTATAAAGCCATAAATCTTGGCGGATCTCGGGCCCCGCCGCGCGTGCATTATTCCCGGTTGAAGAAGAGAATTTTCAAATTCACTGCCGAATGCCATCCATCTTTAAAAGTGAAAGAACCAACAACGCGCGCAACGACTAGCCCAGGGCTCTCCCTCTCTCTCTCTCTCTCCGCGGCCATTGGCCATCAATTCGCAAAAGAGAAAGAGGAGCGAGCGATAGCGTCGAGATGCAGCGGCGGCGGCGGCGGCCGACTCGTTCTAAGTGGACTATATATACAGCGGCCGGCAGGAGAAAGGAGCGTGAGGAGCCGTAAAGGCAGAGAGAGAGAGAGAGAGAGAGAGAGAGGAGAGGAGGGAAAGAATCGGGGAAGCTTCCTCCGGTAACGTATATACCCGAAGGCTCTCGAGGATCCCAGTATATTACCCTTTATCGGCTGAAATATGGACACACGAGTCTAAGGTACTGCCAAAGGAAAATAGAACATTTAGGCTAAGGGATAACGGTTATTCGCCGCGGAAACCCCTCCCCTCACCCAGAATCCCGCGGGACGCGAGAAGCGAGATAGCGCGCGCGACCTTGCGGATTACCGCGACTTTCGCGCTCATTTTCCCGCGATTCCTCGCGCCGAGCTTTTTCCACTCCGCACCTCCGCCCGCGCTTTGTTTTCCTCGCGGCTTATAAGGCCTTATCGCCTCGTTTAATGCGCCTATTCCCATCGAGCTCGATGCTGCATACGAGCCCCGGCGACGGGCTTCCTTTGAAATATCGCGAGAGAGAGAGCGAGAGGGGATTAATTCGACAAAGAGTGCGCGAACGCGCGTTGAATTTTCTCCGCTGCGAGAGAGAGAGCCTTTGCGAGAGAGCGGCGAGTTTATCGAATAAACGGGATGAATAATTACGAAATCGCAGGAGCGGGTAAACAGGCCGCGGCGCGGAACGAGTGCAAACTGGCGGGCGCGGCGCTGTTTTTGCCTGAATTATTTATGGGGAAATGCTTTTTCATACTTCCGGGGAGAGGTGCGCACAGCTCGCGAGCTTTGATAATTTAATGATTGCGTATTACCTGAGGATATATGTATACTGGGCATCTTTGTTGTCAAAGGAAAGGACCGAGCATTTTTTAGGGAGGTACTGATGGAGTTACTTACTGGCAGTAGGCGATTAGTGTACTTACCTGAAACAGAAAGAATTTTAAATTAGTACTTCTTAGGTTCGTTAATACTGAATGATGGAATTTCAATTCAAGGTGGTCGCCTTAACATTTATATAAATCGATAATAATCTTGGGTTACAAGAAACGAAATGATTTCCCGCGGAAAAGGCGCTTAGTCATTAACGAAAATTTAAACCAGATAACAGAATCCCCGAGAGCGCGAAAAAAGAGTGACGGCCCGCGGAACGCAAAAGAAAAAAAGAGAAAAAAAAAAGAAAAATCCATTGTCAAGCTCGTATTTTCGATTCGGTAGCTCGAAAAATGAGTTCTAGCGGTAATCCATTCAAAGCGAAGTTTTCCTCCTCTTTCTCGAAGGCGGCTTTCAAGCCTCCCATTTCCTCCCATTTCCTCCCCTTTTCTTCGAAAGCCACGTGTATATCTCTCCCTCCTACCTCTTGTTCTCTCGTCCGAAAAAAGATCAGTCCTGGTTTCAGACTTATTCTTTCTTCCTTACGGCTACGGGGCTCTCTCTCTCTCTCTCTCTCTTTCTCGTTGCTCTTTTGGGATTTCGCGCAGTAAGCGCTTCCGTTATCGAGGAGAGCCTCCTATCAATCCTTAGCTTTTAAAATCCCATCTGCCGAGAGCGGCTCTCTCTCTCTCTCTCCCTCTCTCGTACGTCATGCAACTTGTTAAATCCCGTAGCTTCTCTCGGCGAGAATACATATTCACTTTGAGCGGCGCGCGATTACGAGCGGGGATGAGATTCAGCCCCGGGGGGTAACAAAACACTTAATCCGAGAGCTTTAAGAGGGCAAAACGCGGAGACGAAACTTTTTTTTTTACGAGCCCCCGTAATTCCGAAAACTCGCGGTGGCCGGAAGTTTCTTCATGAAAAAGTGATTCGCTGACAAAACGCGGCCCCATACATATATCCTTCGCCGTCGCTTAGTTTTCAAAGTATACAGCGGAGGTGGGGGGAAAAGGCGCGCGACAACACGTGCCGTCATACACTTCCTCTCCGGTAGAGAGAAAGAAAGAGAGAGATGATCCAGTCGGAAAAAGCAGGGCTTTTATTTGGGGCAGGAGAGAGAGAGGAAGTAAGTCTCCGTGGCGAAAAAGGGGAATAGCCGGGCGCGGGCTGCGCGATCGCTCTGAAATCTTGTCACAAACTCGCGGCGGCAGACGGACGAGATGGGACTGTATTAACCCGGGCTGCCTCTCTCGGACTGTCATATTCAGCTGAAATCCCGTATTCCATTCACGTGTGCGTTACGTGCGAGAGCGCCTGGCGTCGTCGTCTCTCTCTCTCTCTCTCTCTCCCCATTCTCTCTTTCTCCCCTTTTCCTCGAGTGTACTGCGCGCGACTCACCGACTGCGCTCCCTTATATACGCCTCCCGCTGTTCGCGCGCCACCGTATATGCTCCTTCTTATTCCTCGGGAGTCCCGCGCGCCCGCGCGGTCTTAAATTCTTCGGCAATTTTCCTCTCTCCTCTTGATGGATATACGAATTTGATATCGCGTCCTTTGCGGGGGTGATGCATTGAGTGTGTCAAGCGCTCGATGCAGCTACTAAATTTTTTATCGCCGCGCGGCTTTACGCCCGCGGCGGCGCGGAGTGTTCCTGAATTTTTATCGAGCACTTTTAATGCCGGGGACGAGTCGCCTTTTTTCTCCAGTTTTTTTCGTAAAATTCACACACCGCGCGGCCGCCGGGAGAGTCTGAGAAATCCTTTCTGGCGCAAGAGTGCTTCTCGTCTTCTACTGTTACAAGTGAATAAAAGCTTTATCCTGGCTCTTCGCGTAAACCTGAGAAAAAGAAAAATCTATTCTTCCACCAAAGATTTTTCAGACTCGCCCGAGCGGTTTATCTCCCATTTTTATTAATCCACCACTCATTCCCATTCGGCATGAAAGCTAATCACAACTCGAGCGTATTTCCCTCCGCGTCCGAGGCGAAATTTAGCTTCCCGGTCACGTAAAGCATCCGAGAGCAACAGCAACCGACGCCTCCCTCGTGCAGCTGATGAGCGCAATAATGCATCATTAATCTCTGTCTCTCTCTCTTCGACAAGTTACCCAGTTTTTCCAGACCCCCGTCCAGTCTCGCTTCCTCGCCGGAGCAGCAGAGCTCTCTCGGACGTCGTGCTCCCGAAACTCTCTCGCCTCTCTCTCGCGCCCGGCTCGTCTTTCCACTTTCCGACTTGTCGGCCGCTATTTGCGCGGGGCACACTCCGGGCGCAGGCGCGGCAGCTGCGCCCGTCATATTTGTATACCGCGAAAGTCAAACACGTCGCCGAGGCATTAGCATGAGCGCGCGCGTGTGTTTTGAAATTCCGGGGTGAATTCGCGCGCGCCTCGGGCCCCGCGCGCGATTTCGTTCGCGAAACGCGACGGGTAAACATTCGCCGGGGGGAGGGGGGACCAGGAGCGCGCGTCGTCCAATGTAAATACGCGCATCGAACGCGCGGCTCTGCTCGCCGTTTGAAAAATGGACGTTTCGTCGCGCGTTTCCGAGCTTCGGCCTGGATTTCGACGCGGGACCCGCTCGGATGTATAACTTGTCGGAGGCGAAATTCGACTCCCGGCCTTCTCGGCTCTCGTTTTAATGATATAAGGTGTTGCGTTACGTGTACACCTTGACCGCGTGCGCAGCTTTTTTTTTGCGACGAGCTTTCGAACATTAGATCGGGTTTCGGCCTGCGTTGTCAAACCCGAGATTTCTCGGCCAAATTGCCGGAAGTAATGAACTCGCTCGGCGCATAAAAAGTCAGCTCCCGATGCGATCGAGCATATTCGTCCGCATTGTGCGCCGCGGTGGAAAAATATTCGCGTCGCGCGCCTGCCGATAATCGGTTAATTAAAAAAGGTGGAAATTTTTATACACCGAAAAACTGTTAATGCCCCCTCTGAATAACTTGATCGCGCGGCAGAGAGCTCATTTTTATCCCGGTCCGCAGCGATTCGTCACCCCCCTCCCCCCCTTTTTAAACAAATTTCAACGACACTTCGAAATTAGCAGCGCGGGGCCCGGGCGCTGAAAAATCGCGCTCGTAAATTTCGACGTCCGCGATATCATCTGCAGCTCCGGATAAAGATACGTATATACAGCGACGAGTAAGTCGAGCAATTATTCGCCGAGTCAGCCTTTAAATAAATAAAAAAAAAAAAAAACGAGAGATAGAGAGAGCTGCAGCAGGGATCGATCGGGCCGCACACGCGGATTTGCGGAGAGAGAGTCGAGATAACTCATGCGAGCGTTTGATCCCTGACTATGCATGTTGCGTCGCTGCACCTGCAAGATGTCAACCCCTCTCCTAAAGCGCGAGGGCCCGGAGGAGAGAGCGAGAGAGAGACAAAGGCCGAGGGGCAGGGAGTGGGGGGGATACTAATGGTGGGCGATATATCAATTCGCCTGGGCATGTTGAATGCGGCCATTGTGCCGGAACTCCCTGGCCGATGCGTGTGCAGCCTGAATATCTCCACCCCGCGAGAGCGAACGCTCGGAGATCGGGGGGATGAAGATCGAGGAAGCGATCGCGTGATCGGGCTAAACGATTGTTGCCGGGGATGTTGTCGTTATCGCATTATATATTTGCTCGATCGGTCGTTCGTTTGACGCGCGCTGATGATCAAAGCTAATTTCACGAGCGGATTGCTTCTTTTCACCTTCCGAGCCTGGCGTTTTATCATCGGCGCGAGGGAGAATTCGTATTCTCGCCTCTTCTTGATTAGTATCGAGTAAATCTTGGAGCAGCTCTTCCAAAAAGGCGCCCGTTAAAATTTCTGTTTCGAGCAACGGTAGCGCCGGTGATGTGCCTCCATTGAGATGCAAATTCCGGCCTCCCCCCCGACGTTACGCGCGAATTTTATTCCAGCGGCGCGCCGCGGCGCAAAATGACACGAGATGAGAGCAGCCCCACTTCCAAAGCAACTCGCTCGCGAATTAGCATCGCGAATGTGTAATTGCACTCGATCGCCGCTGCTAAACTCGAGAGGAGCCTTGGCCCACTTAATAAAAAAGAAGTGCAGCCCTTGCGGCAGAGCGCGAGTTTAATTTCGGCCTGCGCGCCGTCAAGTTAAAAGTCCGCGTTCGGCCGTGAACCGCTTCCCGAGGTCGAGGACCCTGTTCTCGTTTGGAGCTCGGAGGATAATGGCTAGAGTCCCTCCTCCGCTCTCTCGGAGCATAGGGGCCTCCCCTCCTCTCTCCGACCCGCCGTGTGCATACGCTGATAATGCGCGGCGACGATGACGACGACGACGACGACTACGACTACGACGTCATCCCCGTTGACTCGCCCCGTTATCGCTCGAGAGGTTAATATCGCCTTCGACGCCCGTCGGGGAGGGGGGCTTTTTATCGAATGAGAGCGTTCGTTAACGCTTCTATTACGGCCGAATTGAAAAGCCTGCGCCCAACGAGGCAACGGCCTATATACTCGGCTTTGCTCTCTCGCGAGACTCTCGCTGATCTCTTTTTCGACGTCACGCGATATTCCAATACCGGTGGCTTATTTCAGCTTTACCCGGCGGTGGATAAACAAAGTTTCGCTTCGCTTATTAGTTTCGCTGGATATAGAAACTATTTATTAGGCGGACGCGGTGTTATTGGATTTTTTTATTATCTGCATAAATTTCCGATCAGTTTTAATTTTGTATTGAGTAATTTTGACTTTATCACCTAATAATAGTAATTTGGATGTGTAATAAACTTAATTGATTATAATTATAATAATATTCGAAATTTAATAATGTAAGCCCGAAAAATTGGACTACGCGAATTCAGGCGTAAAATAGAGCATTAAGCTTATTCCAGCAGCTTGTTTTGAATGTACATTAATATTTCTAAAAGCAACAATTTTATAATAGTTCATTGTTAATACTTTATGATCTAATAATAGTAATTTGGAATATATAATAAACTCAATTGATTGTAATTATAATAATATTCGAAATTAAGCTTATTTCAGCAGCTTGTTCCGAATGCGCATTAATATTCCTAAAAGCAACAATTGTACAACAGTCCATTGTTAATGCCTGGGAGTTCGCTGTAACTCTAACGCGACTTCGCGAAAACACGTAATAAACACCGCAACGTGATACAAGCCAGTACGCTCCGAAGCTCCTCCTCGACGCGAATTCATCCGCACTCGGGGCGCATATGCCTGCGTCCGCGTTTGAAAAAGCACGAAAATTTACAGAGCGCGCCGGGCAATTACTTGCAAAAACAAAACAACTCGCTCCCGCGGAGCAGCAACAGCGGCAGCGCGATTGTTCTTCAAAAGTCGAAATGAGCATAGAGGCCACCGAAAAAAAAGGGGGCATCTCGCGCGTAAGAGGGGCTCGAACGCGCCTACAAAAGCCGAGCTCATCAACTGCGCAGCGAGAGATAAGCGCGGGAGCGCCTGCAATTGCGCTTAACTCGTGCACGTCGAGTGCCTCGTTCAGGGGGGGAAACCGCCGGAATAAATACTCCGCGCGCTATTAACATCAGGGGCGGGGGGGGGGAAGGTAGAGCTTGCGGCTTTTTACAATATCAAGCGCCGCTTGTTTCGCCCGCCGCGCCCGAGAAATCTCGACGCGGGAGCTCGCGAGCTTTATGATGTTTCATTCAGCCGCGCGGAGCGCGGAAAAAGGAGCGCCAGGCGATACGCGGAAATATTTAAATGGGACGACGAGGGAGACGCGTCTTTTGACTGAATTTTTTAACGGCGATGCTCTTTTTGAATGCGCGATTGCCGGGCAGCTTTTCTTTATCGCGCGGCTTTTTGACGTTTGTTTGATGTCGTTGAAAGGGGGGGGGGGGATGAATTAAAGATTAAATAGGGTTTGCGGAATAGTGGATTCGTTATGGACGACTTTCACATTTTCTTTCCCCGAGAGCAGTGTACTTTTGTTTTGCGAAAAATAGGGATGACGGCTTCTACGCCGGCATGTTTCACGCGGGGTTTGCAACTTCGAATTTACTACATTTCGTTACATGGTTACGTAAAGCACGCAACTTCAGCGTTACGCCATAATAGATCGTTTAATAAACACCGGAGTTACGCAAAGGCGCACTTTTTCAAAAAAAAAAAAAAAATAATCCCCGAGTCGAAAGAAAGTCCGCGCATTAACAGAAATGAATCAGAGAGCAGGCTCGGGGCGGCCTGGATATGAAAAATGTCGCCTCTCCGCACACTCGATCCTAATTCTCGATTCGAAGCACGTCGCCGAGGAGCAAAAGGTGCGCGCGACGGCGGCGGCGGCGACGCGGCGAAAGCGAGCCGCGGATAATGAAGCTCTCGCTCGGGCATCGATTGAAATTTATTCCATTTTCATCGCTCCCCGCCTCTTTTCGCACTTCCGACGTAATATGTAAATCCTCGGACGGGGGAGAGGCGGCACACGCGGCTCTCTCCTCGCTAAACGGCGCGCGGCGCACAGAGAGCAGATAGAGAGAGAGGCCGGTCATAATGGCCGGCCGGGAAATCAGCATACTGCAGATGGCAAATTCGCCTGTCTATTTAGCATATCCAGCGGCACCCCCCTGATAACTATTCATAGCCCGGGTTATATCCGCGGTAATCGCGATTATTACGCAATGAGCGCGCGGCCAAGGAAAGAGCCAAGGATACGTGCCGGGCTGGGCGAGGCGTGCTTAACGAGCGGCTCCGAAATTCCCTCAGGTTCTCCCTCTCTCTCTCTCTCTCTCTACCTTGTTGTTCGGCCAAAGCGCACACGGGACTAATAATCAGCATCCGCGCTCGCACCCGGTATATGCGAGTCTCACCTAACTGATGCTCCACTTTTAATTTCGGGGTGTATGCCGAGGGCTTATCTGCCGCACGACCGTCTAACTGCTTTAACTGCCGAGTAACTGGTTGCGAGGGCGACTTTGCGCTTTGTTTTTGCGGGGGGGATCGTTGCGAAGAGCTTAATTTTTATTATCTTTTGGGTAATAATACTAATAGATTGGCTTTTACATGATTTTGTGGAAAGTTATTTTAGCCGGCTGGAAAATTAATCACTTTTAACTCTTCGGTCATAATTTAAATGAAAAACGTCAATGCAAATTAGATTTTATTGAATTTCTGCATCAGATTTAATTGAATGTACTCCCTCTCTCTTCATTAAAGACTGCTAGCGATGAAATTATACGACACAACTCGATTAGCTCAGATCCGATAATTAAGTAACCTATTATAATAAAATTAGCCGATGAATATACCATCGAAATGGCCAAGTACTTTCACATTTTCGAACGTTCGACGCATCAGTAATCCGAAAGATTTTTTTTAAAAAAACAAAAAAATAATAATAAACAATAACCGACGAAAAGCCATAACATCAGGGCGAATATAGAGCAGAGTAACAAGAATAGAAATTTTGCGAATACTATGCGGGCAGGATGAGAATGAATAATTGAAGAGCCACGTGGATCAGTCGGCATCCATTATTACGCGTTCTGCCTGCCATCAATAGTCCATACAAGATGCACTCCCCCCCCCCCCCCCCCCCCCC
>UCOM01002789.1:0-22862 GCA_900474385.1 Ormyrus pomaceus | reverse complement strand
GTGATTAAACAAAAATCGATTTTTCTTAGATTTTTGCTAAAAGAGCACATAACTTTTGAAAAATCGAGCGTTAGGCCGAACGAACGCGGCTTCCTTCATATTTTAACATTAGAAAACATATTCCAAAGTTACAGGAAAATCCATTACCCAAATGTCGTATACTCTCCTTGTGAGATATCAGTTTACGTAAAGATACAACGCAACCCCAACTTGCGTAACCTTGAAATTCAAGGTAATTTTTCGATAATTCTGATCATTGAACCTTAAAGTACAACTCTTCCCCTTTATTTAAAAAAAAAATTTGACTCGCTACGATTTTTTTTTTTTTTGACAGCGTTTTAAAAATTGTATTAAAAAAACACTTTTTTGGAGAATTCGTATCCGAGCTAAACGAATATTATCGACTTTAGCATTACCCAATAAGCACTATGAGGAGGTAGCTGATCGGGTCTAGCTTGTCATGTGTGTGTGCGTGTAAAAAATAAATTCTTAAAATTTTTAAATATTATTAGTTTATAATTTTTATTTTATTTTAAGTAAAAATACAAAATATAATTTTTAAAACGCAGCCAAATCGTCAAAAAAAATCGTAGCGGGTCAAATCTTTGTTTAAATTAAAGGGGGAGAGTTGTACTTTAATGTGCAATGATCAGAATTATGGAGGAAAAATCACCCACGCGCAGGCGCATTGCGAAAGTTTACAGATTTTGAGCTTTGAAAAATGACCTTGAATTTCAAGGTCACGTAAATTGGGGTTGCGTTGTATCGAACCTTATCGACCTTCGAAAATGAACAATTTTTTATCGGAATAAAGTGGTGCGTTAATTTTGTTACAGAGTGTATATAATCTTAATTATCAACATTTTTTTCAGAGCAATTGATAATTTAATTTAAGAGTTATAATATTTAAAAAAAAAACAATTTATTATTAAAAACAAAAGATCCATTACAACTAGAGTAATTTTTTCCTGAAATTATAGGTATTTGTATGCTTTTTAAAATTATTCGTGTTCGATTCAAATATCTCAATCATATCATTAAAAACAAGTAAAATTAAATTTTTCGGATATCGGAAGTTGGCGATAAAACGAAAACGAATAAACTTAACAAAAACAGAATTTTTTTACCGCCATCACAAAGAAAAAAAAACAAAAAAAATGAGCCTTGAAAGATGCAAATCTGATCAATAGAAGCTGAGATCCAGGCGTGTACATACGGACACACATACACACATACATCCATATAGATATATTTTAAAAACCATTTATTCTTGTTCCTTACACCTGAAAATAGAATTATAACAGGTTTTTAAAAAGATTAAAAAATTACTATCACAAAGCCTCCTCTAGGAGGAGGCAATTACAACTATGTTTCTGAACAAAAAAAATCATGGTACTTCAAAGCAAACGAGTCGGAATAATTAATGTTTGCTGCTCCGAATCCCATTTTCGCATTTTGTACAATAATTTTATAAAATCCAATTAGCATTCCATGAATTTTCTTCTGCTCTCTATAAATACATTTCCGTATCTATTTTCCATTCTATTCCCATTTATTACTAGCATAGACTTGATAAATGCCGTTTACATTTTTCTAAAGAGCATCGTAACTGTCGACCCAACGTGCGAAGAACACACATTCCTGCAAATACCGCATTATTCCAAGTCTGATTTCGAACCGCGTAGCATCAATCGCAAATGCGAAGTACAGTTTACGTTAACAATTTTTAATTTCACTATTATTACGCTCGGCTTCATTTCAGCATTTTTGGAGTTTATCGAAAATTTGAACCTCTGAGATAGGAATACAATAAAGGGAAGCGCGCTCAAAGTTTCCGAGGTACCTCGAGCACTATATCAAAATAGCAGTAAGTAGATACAGGCAGGATACGGCAAGACGTGCGTTGTTAAGCCGTTTTCATCCACTAAATATACCCTCAAATTCAAGTAAAGTTCATCTATTATCTAGGTTACCTGGATAAGTTTGAACGTATTTATTAGGATCGGAAGCGTAAAGCAAATAGTTATGACGTTTACACCGACAAATCTCTTTCAGCGTTAAAAAGTTTCGCAATAAAAGCAAACGAGAATCGCGCAAAAACGTGTTTTGAATACAAATCTGAAAGAATAAGTCATGTCCTCGATTCTCGAAAATTGATTTCTCCACTACATGTTTAAGCGCTCGCGTAAAAGATTTAAGCGCAAGACCGACGCTGTTATTGAAACGTATGAGAACCGATTCGGCGAAGGCGAATGGCGCAAAATCCATCAAACTGAAAACGTTGACGCATAAAAATTCCGTGCATCAATCTTTTCAAGTATCCGCAATGATTTGAAATTTTTCAGCTGAAATCGGTGCCACTTTAGGTGGGATTAGGATTACGATTTTTTTCCCAATATTTTTTGGGCATCGCAGACATCAAAAGTCAAGTAGCCGGATATTGGCCGCATATATCATAAACACTTTGTTGCCTTTATCTCATTGCAAAGATTTACTACTCAGAAGCTGAAATGAATATTGGTAAAAATGTACATTTTAAATAAAATAATATCTGGAGGACTTAAAAACGGGACTGCTCCATCTCCTCTTTGTATCTAATAAAAAATAGTACCCGATAAAACTATCAAAAATCAGCTGAAAATGCGAATTTTTAAAAATCGCGTTGGCTTTTATTTTTAGTTTTTTAATTCAAGATTTACCGAATAATAGCTCACTTCTGAATAACTAACTTCCAGAATTGTCCCTTTATACGAAACGTTTTCAACCACGAGAACTGATTATGTTTTATCAATTTCACGCCGTACCTAAGCAAGCTCAAATACCTTTATCGCGGATTAATTATCGCTAAAATTACACCGAGCCATGGAAAAAGGTAAGTCCAGCTCGGGAGCTTTTTTCTTCGGATAATAAATTATAATATTCGCTCATGCTTAAAAGAGAAAGATTACTTTCTTACGATCGAATTTTCAGGGAAAAGTTTGAATCGTAAAAGATAGTCGGAAAAATGTTAAAGCGAGGAGTATGACTGATTGAAGATAGATTAAAGCGTCTATTACGCGTTTTTCATCATGACGATGAGTTTCGTAAACATGCGGATTTCTGTTTAAACGAGTCTATGCTAAAGCTTCGCTGAACGATACATCAATATTTTTAAATCCGTTTATGTATGCACTAGCTATTGGTTTTGCATTAACGGGAATTACAATTTATTATTTACCTATTCATGCTCCTACAAATTCCATTGAATATTCTTATGCAAAATTTTGCTGCAAAACAGAAACATTAATTAATACCACTTTAGAGTATGCCATTTTTGTGGTTCGTTTCTACCACAGAACATTTATTTTACTAAAATAAAGCATTTCAAGAATACTTTTGCATTTAATAGCAGTTTTTAAATCTCTGAAATGCTTTCATAATTTCATTTAGAGTAAGAACTTTAAACAATTAACTTTACAAAGAAAATTGCTCTTAGCTCTTGCCGATTTTTTTTTCAAATAAAGAGCGGAAAAATTGAGAAACGCTGGAAAAACGATAGTAGGTCACAACAAGAAACTGGATAACCAAGATTTAAATGAACAAATACGCAGCCGGGGTAAAGCGTATTAAAAAAAATGCGGAGGGCACAACGTAATTACTCTGCTCGTAATTTTTAGTAATTTCCCGGGAACCGCCGCGATTCACGAATTCCGCCGGGTCGACGGCGAGTAATCTTCAGTAAATTCTTTACTAACTCCTATTTTTAGAAGGGATCTTTCAGATTTAGTTTTTTAAAATGCGAGTAGAACTTTATATTAGACTGCAGTATTTCAAGAGATGGGGGAAAGAATTTTTTCCTCCGCGTATTTTTAGCAAAATATAGAAGCGAATATTTTATCGCGACTCTCGCAACAATGATTTGCAGTTTTATTCGGGTGTATCGTAAAAAATGCAACTTCGTCATGTATTTTTAGTACTCGTTACTTACTCGTTCTAGTTTCATATTAATATGCTTCTTGTCGTTGTTCCAGCGGAAAATAAAACCTTTTCCTAGTACCTTATAACAAGTCATTAATTAAAAATGGAGCATTCAAAGAAGAATGTGGAAAACAAAATGCAGCTTTGCAGTTCGTTTATAAAAGAAAAGTAGCTCAAATATTTCAAAATCGCTGCCAATTCATTGGCACTTAGCTTCCGTCTAACTAATTTATCGTTCCAATATTATCCCTGAGATTCGTTAAAACCAATCGATTTCAACAACATAATTTCAAACTATTCTATATTTAATAAATTATTTATTTTTGTATTATTATTTTATTTTCCTATGTCCATTTTAGAATTTAATGAGCAGCAAACAAAGGTTAAATTAAAATTCTGTTATTGGAATATTTATATAGTCCTAAATACCGAATTTTTATTTTTTCCTGACAAAGCCCGATTTCCGGCAAGCTTAAATAAAAATGCATGTGCTAAATCAAGCTTTGAACCAGTCGTATCAAAATATAATGTTCAATACAAGAGCAAAAAGGTGATTTTAACCTGGTGTTACCTTTTCACACTATCGAAATTGAATTTTCTCTAGTAATTATTAGCCAAAGAAAAGTATTTTTTTATATTTAATTTGAACTATATTGCTGAAACTAATGTAAACATTCATAATAAAATAATAATAATAAAAATATAACTGTACTATGTTATATATTATATAATCGCGGTACCATATATAATTTAAAATCGTTATAAAACAAAAACTAGTATTCTTTTTAATTTTGGAAGTTTATAGTTAAAGGCGAAAAAAATAAGTGGTTGATCATTGAAAAAGACCGATTATTCATTAAGATACAGCTATTCAAAAAATTTAATAAAATGAAACCTTAATATCTTTTGAACTTATAAGTTTCATAAGCTGAACAACTATATAACTCTCTAAATACAAAAGATCTATCTTTTCCCAAAATTTCTGGTCAATTAAAGTCTTTTTAATTTCGTAATCGTTGGACATAGAAAACTTATTTTTTCAGTTTTCAGCTTTTTATTCAAAAACTAATTGACAAAATGGCTTGAACTTTTGCAGATTATAGCTCTATACATACATTCTTAATTACCAAAATTTTTTTCAGAGCAGTTGATAATTTAATTTAAGAATTATAAGCTTTTTTTAAAAAAAAAAAACACGTTTTTATTAAAAGCAAAAGAACCATAAGAGCTATGGTAACTTTTTTTTCTCTGAAATTATAGGTATTTTTATGCTCTTTAAAATGGTCTTTGTTCGATTGAAATATCTCAGTCCTACCATTAAAAAAAAAGTAAAATTAAATTTTTCGAAAATTGAAAATTTACGATAAAACGGAAACAAATAAACTAAACAAAAAAAGATTTTTTTTTTTGCTGCCATCAAAAAAAATGGCAAAAAAATGACCCATGAAAGATGCAAATCATTTCAGTACACACACACATACATCCATACAGAAATTTTTCAAAAACCATTTATTCTTGCTCCTGACACCTTAAAACACAATTATAAAAGGTTTTTCGAACAACTCCAAAAATTACTATCTCAAAGCTTCCTGTAGAAGGAAGCAAAACTTGAAACTAAATATTATTTTATTCAAGCACAATACGCTTACAGATTAAAGAAGTGGCTGAAAAATAATAGCCAGCAGGGAGCTCGAATTTCTCCTCTCGCATTCTCTCCTAACGATGGAACTCGGTAATCCACACAGATGATAAGAGCGGAAATTTAAAAATTCCCGATACCTCCATAAACGCTAACTGAATTCGGCCGCAAACTTTTCGCTCGCAACGATAAGAATTCTCTCCCTTTAATTCTCGCACTCCGATGATTATACTTCTCGCATCGCCTCTCTTTGTGCTCGGCATGCAAATTCTCCGGGAGCCTAAAAAAGGAAGAAGACTTTTGCTTCTTTTTCTTCTCCGACGGGGAAAGAGGCGAAAATAAAAGAGGAGAATTTTTCTCTTTACCTCGGCGAGAGGAACATCGCGAATGTGACGTCCCAGGGGAGGTGGAGCAAAAGTCGTCTTTTCATTTTGCATGCCTTCCTCCTCCGGTTTCGTCCATCCTTCTTCCTTTTTTTCGTCCCTTTTCCGGCTCGACCTCGTCAATTACGAAGGTCGAACTCGGATATATCACTGGCTATCTTTTTATTTCCTGGACATCGGCGACGAGCTGACTCTCTCCTTTGACGCTGGCAAAATCAAAGGGCGCTCGGCTTTGTGCCCGAAAGAGAAAGAATCAGAAGGAGGTTATTCTCGTGGTATCTCATCGATCGCTGCTCGAATCTTCTCGATTTTTCATGCATAAATTAGCCGTTCGGCTCGGCTTTCGTAAATAATCGAGCAGTGAGTATAGTTTTACCGTGATAAAAATTCCGCGTACGAAGCGGTACGTAACTAAGGAAGCAAAATCGAAACCCCGTGTTTCTGCTTCTAAGAGTTTATAGACAAATGGATATCGCATTTTTCTTATAGCTTTATTACATTGCCTGAGTGCGTAAGAATATATTCGCGGCTCCGCGTCCATGTAGATCATCTCGTTTATCGTTTGCTTCCGCGTTCATGCGCCTTCTTTCAATCTCTTTTCGTTACTGATAGTCGAAATTCTTTTCAGATGTTGGATAGAGATCGAGGAGTCGCTCAATTTTGTTTTATTAGCACTTTGGATTGCGAGGAGATGGCGCAGTTTCGATATGCAAATTTTAATTTACATTCTGTTGTTTTGAAAATCCGGTTTTCCGATGTATCGTGTTGGTGCAGGGTTGAGAGTTGGCGATTTTATTAGAATCTGGAATTTTGCAATATCGAGAAAAGTTATTAAGTAGATCCGGAGAAAAATAGATCGAGTTATTCGAACAATGCTGATTTTCAAACTTTGAATATTCAGTCGATCCGATTATAACCAATTAAATGCACAAGTTTAACTCTTGGATTAAAATAAATCGATCATATTGCGGCTCCTGTGGTAAAAGTCAAATTTGAATTATGTAAGAGATAAGATGAAAATTAGTCTGCGTTTAATTGAATGAGAAGTAGGTCATGAAGAGTTTAATTAAAAATGGAAAAATAATCAAAAGCGAAACATTTATAAATTAATATTACCGTATTCTTATTAAAGTTTTGCACAATATTTAATTGAAAGTAGAGTAAAAATGTGTTTCCTTTTATAAGTTTCAAAATACATGACTGAAAGCAGCTTAAGTTTTGGACTCTGAAAAATATTCAAATAAGTCAAAATTAATTACATGTCAAAAAATTTGAATGAGTAATTACTTTTTAATACCACTTTATCAGGGTTCTAAACTTTTTTAAAAACCCAAAAGTTTAAATTAAAAATTGCCCCAGTTCCTGGCTCAAATAAAAATTGCAAATTGCTCGTAATTTCTTTTAAAATTTATCATCTCTTCAAAACCGCATTCAAGACTTAACAAAGGGCACTGCTTTTACATTTGTTGCTGGATTACCTAATTTTTCAAGCGATAAGCAAAAGTTGAAAAAAAATATCCTGACTTTATACAATTAATCAAACTTTAATAAATTATTCTACATGGCAAAATCAATTGCACGGCTTTGGAATAGAATCAACGTGATTACTCGGTAAAATCCCAAAGCCACTGCTCTGTTGTACGTTCTCTCTTAGCTCGGTTTGAATCAGAGGCACAGAGGGGAAGAGAAAACCGAAAAAAGCGGCAACCCCTCACCTCTTACCCACTTAAATTCAACGACGGGCTTTGACAGTCCGCTCCTTCGTTCGAACGGGAAAAAAAGCCGTCGAAAAAGGAAAAAAAGGAAAAAGCTGGAGAAGCGTCGATGAAGAAGCTTCATCGAAGTCACAGAGAAAGACGGAGAAAAGTAGCCCGAAGGCAAAGGAAAGAAGACGGAGAAATTGAGATTTCGCGCGATGTGTGAAAGTCAGTGAGTGAGCAGTGATACAGAAAAGTTAATGGAGTTTTAGAATTTTTCTCGCCTCGGAAAATTAAACTGAATTGTGCATTTAACTTTTTATCGTTAAAGAAATTTTCAAGTATTTCGCTGCATACGTTAACGCTTTTACATTTTCATTTGAGAAGCTAAATGATTTAATTAATAAGCCAGTATACTTTTTGATAAGTCTTACTTTGGCATATATAATATATTAACTTATAATTAAATCGTTTAATTGATATTTTAAAAACTTGATATTCGTATAATATTATACATATAGTTTAATGAAAAAAAATTGAAATTTAACGTACGACCTTATTGCATTGACTTAATAACTTTTTTATGCTATCCTGGAATTCCAGACTTCAATATTGAAAAATGCCTGAGGCGCATAAATAATAAATTACCAGAGAATAAGAGCAGGCGTTATCATCGAGATTAGAAATCAATTCTATTAACAATTCAGCAATTAAAAAACTTAGAGTTATTTAACTTTTGCATTGAGCATTATTATTTAATGACACTTTGCACACGAAATTATTGCGCTTAATTTATTATTTTTGGCGCTTATGGAAAGTGCTTCTGACTCGGAGTTTACCACTTACCCAAAGTAAAATGAAAGCGAATGAGGTACAAGCGCATACAAGAAGAAAACGCAAAACAGACCGCGGAATAATTGGCTAATTTAGCGGTACCAATTCAAATCTAATTAGCATTCTAGTTTATAGTAACTGCAATAAAGAAGAACAATTTAGGAATTTTCCCGCAATTTATCGCTTCGCACACTAACTGAATTTCCATGATTGCGCGGAAATTTCATAAAATAAAGTAATACGGCGATAGAAATCTACGAAAGGCTTCCAGCGTGATTTATCAGATAATCGTGACTATCAAAAGAAATACCGTTATACATTACGCATTTGCAATAGATTCGAAAAGGGGGAGAAAAATAAGTAACGTCGCGAAATTTTGAGTTTTTTAGGAAACGTCCTACTAAGCAAACTTAATTTTGAGATTTATAATCTACTTAAAATACATTAGGTAAGAAAGAGAGATAAGATGCAGAGCGAAAAGTTCTGGACTGTAAGTGAAAAAGGGTCGGAGATGAAAGCTTAAGATAAAAATAATTTTCTTTACACACAATTTTCAAAGAGATCACGAGACACATGAATGTAATCGTTGCCTAAACTTTATTAAAATTAAAAATTAAAAACTCCCAGCACAAACCTCTCAAAACCCGCTGAGACAATTAATTTTCGTTGAAATTTCAAGGTTGAGCAGGAAAATAAATCCCGATGCTCACGCCCCTGCCGGTTCGAAATTTTATTCCAAGCTTATATTTTATAGAAGCCATAGAAACAGAGAGATACTGCCGGAATGGAGCAATGCGTTATATAATTCGCAACATCAAACAAACTTCCAACTTCCCTAATAATATTGATAAAGTCAGCCGCACGACATCGTTTAACACTTGAAATGCGTGCTTGCGTTCTAGCTTTGCCCGACTGTTTCCACTTTGCCTCATACACAGGCAGCTTACTAAGTTAGCTTTCACTTGGCACTTGTCAGCTTTTTCTCGACTTCCCACCGGTCTTTTTCCCCGCGAGTTTTTGCCCCGCAGTTGATGTTCGTTCGAGCGTTAACCCTGAAAGCCGCTCATTCACGATTTGGCTAAAGCCCGGGCCGAAAAAAAATTTCATTCACACTCGAGCTTACGTAAACGAGAGAGAGTGAGAGAGAGAGAGAGAGAAGCTCCCTGCACCCAGCGGCATTTAGCAGCCCGGAGCATTGACACCCTCGCGAGCGTGACTTTCGGGGGCCGAGGCACGGCGTAACGATTGGCCCAAAAAGCGCGATTCCATTGACGTCGCTGCCCGGCGGGTTCGAGCGGCTAAAAACAGTCGCACGAAAGGAGGAAGATATGGAGATTTCGCGCGGCATGCATTCTCCCAGAGGTGGCGAGCTCGCTCTGCGAGAGGGAGAGGGAGATTCTCTTTCTCGGGAGAGCGAGAGAGGGAGAACCTGCCGGGTATTGATTGTCAGGCGTGCGCGCGGTGGTGGCGCTCTCCGTGTGTACTACGAGAGCGAGAGGGAGATCCGGGGGGCACTTTCATTCCTCTCTCCGTCGGGGGTGTATATCGGGGAGAGAGGAAGAGAGAGAGAGAGAGAGAGAGTCGGATCGGGGGAAGTCGGGCAGCGAGCGAACCAGCCAGCCAGCCAGTCGCCAGTCTTCCCTAGGCGCTCGCTCGGCTGACAGAGGAAGAGAGAGAGAGAGAGAGAGAGAGTAGAGCTGCGCGCGCGCTCGAATTCGGAGGATTCGTTGACACCAGCACGGTGCGCGTGCAAATTCCAGCTCTCCGGGTAAAAAGGTTTGCGCGCGGCCGCCGCGACTGCACACGTGCATGCAACGCGCGTATATACATAATACATGCGCCCGCTCTCTCTCTCTCCGGGCGGTATACGGGGGTAAGCCTGCGCGCTGCCGCTGCTGCTGCCGCTGCTGCTGCTGCTGCTGCTGCTGGTGGCAGTGACTCTTGTCGGCCGCTTCGCAGGCCAGTAGGCGTCGGGAGCTGAAGGCACACACACTCACGCCGGCGCAGAGCTTTTTTCCTTCCCTCGCGAGTGTCCAAAGAAAAGGAGAAGAAGAAGAAGAAGAAGAAGAAGAAGAGGAGAAAGGACGAGCCAAGAGAGAGAAAGAGAGAGGCTATATATATATGTGTGTGTGTGTGTGTATATATATATTTGTACCGCAGAGGACGGATTGAGGAGGCAAACTCAGAGTACCTGCTGACATAGAGGAGAGAAAGGGAGAGAGAGAGAGAGTAGCGTGCGTCGCGTGTTGTCGCTCTCTCAGGCCCAACCCCCCCGGCGCATCGATATTTTCATAACAGAGAGAAACTGGCCACGTGTGCGCCGCCGGATAGACACGCCGCTCAGTGTGCGCTCGAGCTCAGACACGGCGGCCTTTTTTCGCGAAGCACGAAACGGAAACGAGGACGGAACGAAAGGCGGAGGAGTAGCCGAGGGTTGAGAGAGAGAGAGAGAGAGAGATGGACTGCGGCGCACGTGGCTACTGCCATGCAATAAGCGTAGACGAACCACAAATTTCTGCAACGGAACAATAAGGAATAGGCTTTAAACGAACTGACAAATACATAGAGAGATATATTCGTAGAGACAGAGAGAAGTTTATAGAAATCTATATATATATTATAAGAGACAGATATATTCATATATTCATAGTATTTATTTAAAAAGTGTATGTGAGAGGGAGAGAGGAGGGTACAAAGAGAAAGAGATATATTAAGGAACGGAGAAGCACGTAGCAGGATAACGGCCGCCGACATGTACGAGGGAGGCATGGCTGCTGAACGGCAGGTATGTTTTAACGCCAGGATCCGCTCCTTCCTTCACTTTCTAAGCTTAGAACAGCCAACAGAACAACAACAGCCACTACCCCCAACGAGCAGCGATGCTCGAGCGTTCGCGTTTACGGCCGCGACGCCGCTGGAATTAGGGAATGACCTGCGTTACTCTAGTTTTCGCGGCTTTTACGGCCGAGTTCATTCGAGATGGCTGATATGTTAAAAGCGCGCAAAACGACTCGGGCTGCTCTTATTAATCCATCTTTTCCGTCGCGCCGAACGTCGAGCTTTAACCAATCGGTCTGACAACGAGTAAACAAGGGATTTAATTGGACGAACGAAAATTGACGAAAACATTCGCCACGCAAAACTCAAGTCGAATCCTGTTCATTGGGAGCATTCGGATATTTGAATCTGGGTTTACTCATAATTAGGTTTCGCGCACGACGGAAGCTGATTGATTCGAACGGTTCTAAAATTGGACGTTTCGGAGATCGTACGAATTCGGTTTCAAATGTTTAAATGAAATTTTTATTTGAACGAGATCAAGTGCAAAGTGGTAGATGAATAATATAAGGGTTAGTAAATTTATCAAAACCTTGCTTTATCGCTCGAGTTGATGGCTAAATTTTTCAGTTACGTAGAATTTTAAGCAGCCATGAATGAGTCTGCAGTTTTTAAAAACTAAATCATTTTCAATCGATTTTGAATTATCCACTTATCGGTGTCAAAACAATACTCCAGCTAGCTATTACTTAATACAACAAACTCGTTCAAATCCACTTATAGAGAGTAAAAGCTCAATATTCGCAAATTTCATACGTTTAAGCGAAAATAACTTGCTCAATGAAATTCCGCTATTCTAGCAGCGTCTAAGATTATTTAATTACATTGCGTCGACTAATTTTGAAAAGTAAATTTTTTACAAAAGCAACCGTACAATATTTCAGAAGCAAACGGCAAAAAAATACCATTAGAAAACGTTATCCAAACATGTCGTAACTGCGGAACAACGTCCTCCGGGTAAAAGCTCCGGGTAAATGGCTTTCGAAAGATGACTTTCGAAAAACAAAAATTTTATTCGATACGTAAAACATCGCGCACTCAATCGCGTCATTCGCGATGAAAGCTTCGCAGGTCTGTAAACGTGGACGCTCTCTTTGGACTCTCAGCTTACACATCGGAATCGCACTTGGCCATGTTTCTCTTTAGGGGATGCGTAGAATTTCTTTTTTTATTTTTAATAGATGACGCAACCTCGGCTGTTTTTCATGCATCCGTCAACGATGGCTTCGCTCTTATCGCTGCTTCCGTAATCTGAACGTTTTTGTTGACGAGTTGTGTCTGCGTCTCTTTACACTGTTAACAATAACATTAAATTTAATGTACTTTTAATGTACACTTGTACATTAAATTTAAGTTTTTTGAACATGAAATATGCATTAATGCCAATCTTTCTTAATAATACGTTAGATTTAATGTAAATCTACCATAAGTTTAATTTTCTTTTCTTTAAAAACATTAGATATAATGCAAAGGCACTTGAAATTTCATGAACAAGAAACGAAACTTCATCAATATTTGCATTATTAACACTTTCTACGCGTGCATGAATAAAGCTTCATGTACATTTGCATTAAATTTAATGAACAATTTTTAACAGTGTAGAGTTTTGTCGCGCTATGCGAGTAATTTTTATACGTTCCTTCCCTTTGCCTTTTCCGAGCTCCTTTCGCCTCTTGTCCTTTGACGTGTATCAATGTATTATTAATGGGGGATTCGACGCCGGAGGTCTTACCGGCTGTTCTTACTCCTGGGTTCATCGAAATGTGACCTTGTTTTACAAGTATATTTTAGCTCCGCAGATACAGACCTGCACGTGTGCGATTAACACCAGTAATGAGTCCTGTGAGGGACTGCTAGAACTCGATGTGGGTAGTTAATTAGCAAGTTTTTAGTTCGTTTTGTGTATGCTGCAAATAACTATTACTTTTAAGGCGACGCAAGTCAAGAAAGGCGGTTATCTTTATTGATGCTTTTAAAGCAATGTAATCTTGGATTATGGGAAACTTGTAATTAAGCGACAGTGACATTCATTTTTAGAGCTACCTATGATACGTATAGTGAAACTCATAGTACGAAACTTGTACAAAGTGTAAATTGCACAGAAAAGTTTTGATTCTCGTTAAAAGATAAGAAAGATAAGAAACTGCGGAATTTCCAACACAAAATTATCAGCTGCATTACACAACTTTTTCAATGAGAGTAAAAAGTTAAAAGTTTTAAGTTCTTTAATCTGCAGATGTGAATATAAAGTTGGAATTCTTTGGAACGATCTGCGAGTGTTAAAGATCAAAATTTTAGCTGAAAGTATAATTATTCGTACTATCGTCTTATGTATTTCGATAGCTTGTAGTAAAAGAATGTACACTGAGAGAAATGTATATATATTACTATTTAAATAGTAACAGTGGGACATGCTTGACAGATGAGAAAAATTAAAATTTAATATATATTATTGTATTAAAATGTATTATACATGTATTAATTTTTAATATTTTAGTATGTCCCACCGTTGCTATATAAAATAGTAAAAATTATCGCATATATAATAAATTTTAATATACCATTTCTCTCAGTGTAGATACTATAAACCGTCATATTATTATTGCGTTAAATGATCAATTAAAACAACATCCACGAAATACAATTCTAACCCAATAATTGCAGTTATTCGACAAACAACGTTACCAACACGTTGCCAATTTGAAGAAGACGTCACTTTTTACGAACGCTGTATAGAAAGCGGAAATTGCAAAAGTTGCGTGTAGCTAAATGTCAGGAATTTAATTAAAGCTGCAGCAAAGCTCTTTAATTGAAAAGTTTTTAGACTGAATTTAATTGAATCGAGAGTCCGCTGCAATTTTACGGGGAGTCATGGCTTTCGCGTTACGGAACAAGTCGTAGATAAATGCAAGGATTGATTTTTATCAATTCAACATCGCGTCAGCAGCCTTTTGTTTGGCTTTTCCCTCTGCAGCCGGAATTCAACGGTGTTTTCGATTAAATGCAACAGCAGTGGAACTTCCTCCGAGAACGAATTGGATGTAGTTGAAATAATGCAATTAGGCCAGTAGTAAAAGATGAATTACGTCAGGCGAATTATTTTTTCATTACTAGTAACAATACGAAATTGTAAAAAGAATAATGTAGAAGAAATTTTAAGATTTCTGAATCGCTGGACTGGAAAATTATAATTTCAGACTTGACTTTCATTGTAAATTACCAAGCCACCATTCACTTTGACGTATAAAACGTTTAGCATAACTACTTTATTCACGCAGTTGATTCCAACGAGTAAATCCCTCCGAACGAAACCGATGATATTCTTTCTCAAGATCGAATAGCACTTGGAGCTCGATTAAAGTGCAATTAAAAGCGCGGAAGCGGCAAAAATCCAGTTAACTCCGACAAAGCTGCGTGAGAGTTCGCGCGCTCCTTCTGGCAAATCATTTAAGCGGCGGCGTCAATCAGCCCCGGCCGCGTATCACTTTTTAGCAAATGCCGTTACTTCCGAGTGAAATTGCTAATTAATCAAGTGCGAGCGAGATTCTCCGCGAAAGGAGAAGCTCGATCGAAAAGTTTCGCAGAGACTGAGATTCTCTCGCTTGGCGGGATAATCGGCTTTGAGCGAAAATGAGCGACGTCCGCATTCTTCTTGTTTCTTTTTTCTGTTTCTCTCCGCCGGCTTTTCTTCCTCCTTCTCATCTCATTTCTGTTTTTTTCCTCTCGCTCTTCCTTTTTTCCAAGCTCTATATATATATATGCGGCTATTACGATGTTTCTTCGGCGGTCTTTTTCTTTGTTGCCATGATGAAGGAGGTGCACTTTTGTTATGGCTCCGCGACTGCAGTTGACGCGAGATTTTACCGGCTGGTGATAAAGTGCGAGGGCTTGACGTCCTTTTTAAGATTTTAGATTTTAAAAGGTTTTTGCCGGCGTGCGGATTATTTATGTTTCTCTCGATGCTTGAATTCAGATTCGTAAAATTATTTTCTACGCAGATTGACCTTTTTTCAGGGCTAACGGATTCCTCGAGAAAAAGCATTACGTGCACGGAACAATAACCCGAGTGCAAATAAAGCAATGAAACGTACCATAATAATCGATAGCTTTTAATATCAACTCGAGTATATGAAATCATTGAGCAAATAAAATTCTGCTGAGCTTTATTAAAATCTATCCGCTGAAAGTAGGTAAAAAAATGAAAATCGAGTTCTTTTTATTGGAATACGATTTAATAAAAGTAATAATAATCTGACAGTAAGTTCCCTATAAATTCTCTAGAAATATTTAAAAAGTTGAAAGTAAATCGATAAAACGTTTATTGGTTCACCTTTGTAAAACCGGCCGTCTTATAATTTGCATAATTAAAAAATAAAGCATCGATATCGCATTAGACCGAAAAATAACTGCACCATAAAGGCGAGCTCAGAGCACGAAATCCGCATTTCGTTCGAAAAACTCAATTTTGAGCAGCAGCCACAAGTCGAAAGGAGATTCCGCTTATCAGATTGCGAGCTCCCTTGCCCCATCCGGCGAAACAGCCTTTCCGAAATCTCCACCCCCTCCCTCTTACATAAAAAAGAGAAATCGATCGCACTCGAAAAGTGCAGTAATCCCCCGCAGAAAGCAGCGGCACGCACGGCCGGGATTATCCCTGTGTGGCTTCGAATTTGCATTGTCCCTCTTATCGACTCGGGTGGGAGAGGCGCGTGTCCAAACGTTATTAGCGCCCGGCTGCGGAAAACATGAATAATTTTCACTTGCTCGGCCTGCACAGCTCAGTCCGCTGTCCGCTGCGATCTACATTCAAATTGCCTGTCGTCGCGAGGCTTCGGACGGGAGTTTCTGATGCGTTTTCTTCGGCGTAAGTGAGCTGCTCTTATGGCTTTAGCGCCAGTCGATTACGAGGGAATTAACATTCGGTTCGGATCTGGAATTTTAAGGCAATTGGCAAAAGAGGCCTGATGCCTTATGAGGGTCTGTCCTTTGATTCAAGGAAAGCTTTTAATAAGGAAAGCTTAAAATGTAATTGGTTATTCAAGAACGTGGAATCTTTCAAAATTAAGTAAAAATGATGATTACTTTCCAAGAATCTGAAATATGAACAAGAACATTGGATTAATAAACTGGGTACGAAGTTTACATTACATTTACATTATTACATTATACGTTATGTATAGAATAAGACAAAACAAAAGGACTTTTGGCAAGTTAAGTTGTTAGAAATATAAATTCTCCTTTATGATGCTCGAGCAAATTATCGCTCGGCTCCTGAAACGTTTAGCCATTCAAAGTTCTTGCGCGATTAGCAAACTTGCTTGAACTTTGAATTCAATCGACCATCTTAGAAGCATTCTTGCCACTTGAACGCAAACTAACTTAAAAAATTTATTGTTCCAATTTAAAATTTTACAGCTCTGAATCCCAGTTTTAAGTGCTCAACGTAAAGAACATTTGAACTGCTCAGATTTTCTAGTTACTATCGGTACATAGGAAAGTTTCTTCATGAAAACAGTTTCTGCATTCGAAGTAAAACAATTATTTGTAGTCAAGTACGATGCTTGCCTTGAAATATTAGCTTGTTCACCTACAAACATGCAATGTTTTCAATCATACTTTTTCCCTGCAGTCTCCTGCAAAACATACTTTTCGAAAAAGCCAAAAAAATCTTCATAATCACATCTCGATTCCAACTTTCCTCCCGCATCGCGTTAAAAAAAAGAAAAAAACCTGAAACAAATCTCAATCCAATTAGCAGCTTCTCAGCCAAGAAATTTCGAAAATTCGAACAACAAAGTTTATTAAACCAGCGGCGCCTCTCTCGCAAACGTTCGTTACATACGGCGCACTCGAAAAATCGTGTTATCGACATTCCGGCGCTTCGCACACAGCAGCTTCGTAAAATACAGCTCGGGCGTTTATATCCTCGCACGCAAAGTCGATCGGCCGCTACGTGAGTCGATTCCGCAAGGAGAAGGGAGAAAAATGCATCGGGCTTTTTCAGAAAATTGCTAAACTTTCGAAGCGCTCCATCGCTTCTGCTCCGAAGCGATAGGAATTTAATTGACTCGGTGCAAAAGGAGGGGGGAGGACGAGCAAGAAGAACGTGACCGAGCTTATTAACCGGGAGGGATGAAGCCGATGCGTTGCGCGACAAGCGAACGTTCTGTCGAACGTCTTACCCCCTTTTATTGCGTTATGAGCCTCGTAATTCTGGTTTACGGCGGTACTTTTGCGAAAATTCCATTTAGCGACGACTGCATCCGACTGCTTTTCTCTAAATTAGGTTTTTCGAATCAAAAGTTCATTAGGAGCTTTCTTGAAAAACTTTTGTTTTAAAGCTCGAGAGGAAAGTTTCAGTGGATAGTCGAAGTTGTTTGAGACACTCGTGAAAGATAAAAGGCGTCTGGCAAGAGTGCGATTTATTCGAGTCTTACATAAGTACAGAAACAGAATTATTTCTATCGCTTGTAAATCCGAACATAAAAATAAGGCCGAATCCCACTTTCGCGCTCCACTGATTAACAAAATTCTAAGGCTCTCCTCGAGCAGCATCAAGTGCAAGAACGCGCCATTTCTCTTATGTTTTTAACGATAAATTTTCCAGCTCACATTAGCAGAAACCCGCTGCTTAAGCATCTACCCGAAGGATTTTTGCCCGAAAAATAAACCACTTAGAATCCAAGACAAATCGATGTATCCGGCGTCTGAGCATCGAATTTTGTTACTCATGCAACAAGAAGCAACGTCGGGGAAAGATACGCTTCCTATTCGTACGTCAAATATGTACGTTACTCAATATCTTGCTAACCGGGTCGATAATCATTTGCATACCGGGGATTTACTCCGGCGTACGAATTTATGTGTCCCCATTAAATCATGCAACCACGGATGATATTCCGAGGTGACGCCGGTTTTCTTTCCAGGAATGCTCTTCCTCGTCGTAAAAGGGAGCAAAGCTCGGGGAGTAATAATTGAAAGTACAGCGACAATCAAGTAAATAGAAGGGGCTGACTCTCGCGCAACGGAGGGAGAGGAGGGTATAAAAGTAATGCACCCAGTCAATTTCAAGCTCTGGCGATTTCCCCACGCTGCGAACCCGAGAATATCCCCTTTTTACGCCGCTATTATTCCGGCCTTTTTACGGGGACGTGAGCCTCGTCGAATATTTATTTCTTTGGCATTGCTTATGTCGATAAATTAAAAGACCGTAACTCATTCTGCTATCGACTACAAAATTCATGATTCTATGTTTAGATTTGCATCAATTTTCTCATCTTAATTAATTAATATGAAAAAAATATATATATATTTTTCGCTTTAGAAAGTTAAAAAGTAAAACATTTTCTGAAAAGTACAAAGAAAAGGAAAAGAAGACTTTTACTTCTTTATATTTTATAAAGGAAAAGCTTTTTATATTATATACTCTTCACTACATAGAAAAATTTTATTTTCTTAATATCCGGTGAAAATTCAATAGCAAGCAAACAGTTAAAAATGAACCAAATATTAAAATTGAACCCCTAATTTCCAAACTTCTCAAACCCACTTCCAAAAATAAATAAAGATACACCTGCTAAATTTCTATTTCCCCCAGCCGCTACCAATTCTCTGAAAGCACCGCTCCGCACTTAGCATTTTTCGGCCGATTAGATCTCGCAGGCAGAATCCTCGGGAAAATCCAGCAGCAAACGAACTGAAAATTCACGACTGCGAGATAACCTCCCGGGGACGTAGGTGTCCCGTCGAAATAATTCTCACGCAATGAAACTACAGCACCTCGTAAAAGCAAAGAGCGCCGCCTTATTTTCCTTGGCCGACGACGAATTTCCTCCGATAAAGGAGCCGAAATCGGCGGGTCTTTACGATTTTTTCACGAAAAATTCTCCTCCCATTTCTCCTCCTCCTCCTCCGACGCGATTCTCCGCTATCGCTCGGATCTCGGCCCGGACGCTCCGAATTGGGGCGAGGATCCCCAGGCCAGCGCTCTGCCCCCCTCTCTCTTGCGATCCTACTTTATTGTAGCGAGGAGACAGCAGGCTACGGAGTTTAACCCGTTTACCCGCTTGGAATTCAATTTTCTTCAAGATTTTTTCTGCTGGAGATACATTAGTATTCCTTTGAATTTTTATCTAAGGAGGACCTTTTTCTTTGGCATTTCTGCCTCATCCCTTGAATTTTCAACCTCAAAGTTAGAATTTACAAAGCTGCTGCTTTATTATTTATATTAATCTTTATTCGATCAAATTTATTTTATTTATTTTTTATTAGTTTTATAGTAATTCTTAATTTTTAATATTTTGGAATAAAAGAGAAATGTATTTATGCCCTGTTCACATTTATATACGTATAGCTTGTTATATACGTATTACTCTGAAAAGACGGAGCTTTTTTTTATTGGAATAAAGCATCAAAAAATTCATTTGATATTCGCTTTTTATTTTTCATTTTAGTTTCTTTTCCACAGACGAAATAATGAATGTTGTAAATTTTTTAAGTTAATATCAGTACTTTATCGAAGCCGTAGAAGATCTTAATTATGCAGGTAAATGCTCCATTTACACTTTTCCACGAGGAGTAAATGGACGAAATTTTTCGTAATATTAATTTGAATCAATAACTTATGCTATACAATGCAAGACACAACTTTACATTTCAAACAACCTAGATATTTTCAAAGTTTTCTCATTTTACCAAGGTATGTAATTCCTCATTTATACCTTCCATTATTCTTAGATTTTTGCGCAGATGATTATACTTTTAAATATGCCGAAGGCTAA
This sequence comes from Ormyrus pomaceus, assembly GCA_900474385.1. Classification (NCBI taxonomy): domain Eukaryota; kingdom Metazoa; phylum Arthropoda; class Insecta; order Hymenoptera; family Ormyridae; genus Ormyrus; species Ormyrus pomaceus. The sequence continues at coordinate 2,734 of UCOM01002789.1, read as the reverse complement.
ATCTGAATATCTCAAAGTAGCAGTTCTCTGACTAGAACTTCATATTGATTTCTCGGAGTATATTTAAAACTTTGAATTGATTTTAGTAGCGCGTCTTTTACAATTACTCGAAGTTCATAGAAAATTTATATCTTTCAAGTCGGTTAACTGGGCCAAACAAAATCGAAGACACTCTATTAAAATATCATTCATGAGGCATGACTTGACAAATAAACTTTTCACTATCCTTAATTTAAGTTCGTCGAGCTCAACCCGCCGGAGCGATTTATCATTTTTATTAGGGAATTTCATCATTAAGAAATGCTGTTACTCTTGTCAATGAGTTTTAACTGAAGATTGCCTTCCAGCAAAATAATCTATCGCTCTATTTCTACTAATTATTACGTTAATTTTTAACTTTAAATTCGCATTCTTTGTTCTTAAATCATTTGTTTGGCCAGGACAGCAATAAGAGCACGACATTTCGACAGCCAGCGTTTCCAAATCATCGTCAATACATCAATCAAATCCACATCTTACAACAACAAAAGCCTACAATTAATTTTAATCATCGCCTTTATAAAGAAAAATTCATTATTCTCTGTCGGCGAACGAAAAAGCAAGCAATGACTCCAAGTCATTCATCCCTTTGTACGAAGCCGGAACTTTCGCGCGAAATAATTTAAAGGGGGAAAAACTCAGCCCTGAAATAAGCGGTGGCGGGTAGAAAGCCATTACGGTGTATAATTCACGTCCTCATTCAGCTGCGAGTCGTGGCGGTCGAGGGAGAGGCGCTGATAAGGCCGGCACGCTTTTCATTCATCGAGATCGGCAGGCCTCCTTGTTGATGACTCCGCCGCTGCCTGCACTATCTCCCTCCTCCTCCACCTCTGCGAGCAACGAGTTTATTCGCCTGCCATCCACGTGCACTTACGACGCGCCGCGGAGCACGATTTTTACGGCCGTTCCAGCCTGGAAATTACGCAGATGATTCATTTCACGTTTGGTAGAGGCTAAAAAGGAGATGTAAGAAAGTTCGGGGGGCCTTGCGAAGGCTGAGATGGGATGCTCGGGGAGGAAGTTTGGAGTTTTGAGCCTTTGGTTTCTAGGAATAAATTAATTAAGCACTGCTTTCAAGTTTAATTAAAGGCGCGATTTTTAACGAATGAATTATTTCCAGCTAATTAAAATTGCTTTTAATTAGTGCGTGTAACAAATATGAGGCAAAATTTAATAGATCGAATATTTTCATAGAATACAATGAATGTATTGAAATTTTAGAAAAATCATTTATAATAAAAAGTATATTTATTCTACAAAAATCGGGCTTATCGTTAAAAGTTCATTACTTTATAGAAATTTCGCAGTTTAATATAACTTTAAAAAAGAAAAGAGTATTTCACCCACATTCATCGATAATCCCTTTCCACTTGTGCAACAAAATTTAAATAATTCAAACATTCAAATCGACGTCATATCCCAACTGCATGATTCACAACGTCACAAGCATCGAGGGCCGATCCGCAGTCCGGCGTTAAGCCGTTGCGAGCCTCGAATTGTCCGAGGCGGAAATTTTTCATTTCGACGGCCTCTGGATTCTTTGGAGAAGCAGTGAGCTTACTTTAATTACCTCGTAAAAAAGACGCGAGGCTGCCTCGCGATTACCATAACGGCAAAGTCCGAGATAAAGTTTTCATGGGTACCGAAGATTTACGGGCGACGCTGCTTCATCTTGCTGCTCCCCGAATTTTAACGGGCAAATTAATGTGCTCTGAAATCGAACTAATCCCAGGCAAAGACGACGCGCGAAAAAAGCTGTTAACTGCGCACCAGTTTGCTGGGGTAAAAAGTGGGGAAAAATTAAATTTTAACTTGCTGCAAGGCGGTACGGTTCATTTGGCCGAGATGATAAAGGAGAGGACTGCATTGTAACTGAAACAAGTTTTTCTTAATGGGATACTCCCTGGGGGGATAAGTAAATAGTAAGAGTAATTGTTAAGGAGATTGTGAGAGTGTTTATGCAGCGGCGTTTTTCTTCGGTATGGCTAGGATTTGCGTGGAGCAGGTAATACAAATAGTGGAGCTTATAGAATAACGTAAGTTTAACTTCGATCACTTCATTAGGGAAGTAGCTAGATTTTTCAGTTAGATTGCAATAGTTACTAGTTTACTACGCAATTATTTTATCACGCCTTTTTTTGCAAATCAAGATTTAAATAGCCACGGCTTTTAAACAGATAAAAACGAATTTCACTAACTTTTTCACTGCTTTATCAAACGTGACACTTTAAAAATCGCGGAGTTTTTAATTTTCAGTTTTTGTTATTCTTTCTGTGCATTTTTCAAAACACAAAAATAGATGTACAAAATGAAAATATTATTAAATTTGAAATTGAAAAAATACCGAGTGTATAATTCTGAAAAATCAATCAAATGTAAAAGTAAACCAAGTGAGTTGCGTATACAAATCAAATCAACAAATAGCAGTGGCCCACGTTAAAAAGAAATGTACGCCTCTAGTAACTTGAACGCGCGTTTTGTATTTTTCGATTTTTCTAAATAAAATTAGCAACTAGATTCTCTTAACGAAAGAACTCTCAAACACTTACTCACTAGGAGAGGATCAGGGGTCCGGATCACGGATTTTCTTACAACTTCGGTATATGTTTTCTAATGTTAAAATATGAAAGAAGCCGCGTCCATTCGGTCTAACGCTCAATTTTTCAAAAGTTATGAGCTGTCTTAGCGAAAATCT
>UCOM01002788.1:0-22849 GCA_900474385.1 Ormyrus pomaceus | reverse complement strand
CCCCCCCCCCCCCCCCTCTCTCGCGCCCGCGAACATTTAGAGCGAAAGAAGGACGCGCGCGCGGGGGAAAAAAGTGAGCGGAGAGAACAGCAGTCGAGCGCGACAGTAGCGCCTGCATCTTCAATATTGCCAAATCCCGTCGAACGAAGTAGGGCGGAATGGCGCTCGCTCGCGCGGATACGTACACTCCTTCCCCGTCCTCGGGGTTATATAGGTGTTTCCCATTGTTTTACCCCCGCGGGGCAGCTAACAATGCCCGCGGCGCTTTCTTCGCCGGACGGCGAAGGACGCGCAAGTCCGATCGCGCGACACTTCCGCGGCCGCACGCTCGATTCTCGTATAATTAATTCGCCGAGGAGGAAGACTCCCCGCCGAGAGAGCGAGTCTTCCCTCGCTCTCCTCCTGTCTTCCGCCGCGATTCGAGATACGGCTTCCCGATTCGCGAGAGCAGGCCAAGTTTATGTCGGGCCGAGGTTATGAAACTTTTATGGCAGAGGGGGACGACGACTGCCGCCTGGCGGCGCGGCGCGTCCCGAGCTTATCGGTATTAAATCGAATGCGTCGGATTTCGCGCTGAAAAAGATGTACGCGTTTATGTGGTTTAGCGCCGGCTAGTTTACGTCCTAGATATCCGTTCCCAGGAGCTAAGCTCCCGGTCACGTTCGCGAGGTAAAAGCGTTGCCAACTCGACGTTGCGAGGAAACTGGAGGCGCTTTTTACGGTTAACCCGACGAAATATATATATATACGCTCCTCGTCGCAGATTCGAAAAGATGATCTGCTTTCGGGTTTTAATTTCCCCGGTAACTCGGGAGAGAACGGATTGGGCTGCCAGCTCGCTTTAAAATCCATCACCGAATACAAAAGGGCGCAGGGTTTAGGGGATAACAGAAAGATAAATGGTATCCAATCCTGATAAAATATATTGACTCGTGTGTTTTTGCCGTAATTGATTCGCTTAGAGCAAACGAGAGTTATTATCCTAAGAAAGATTAATTTCTGTTTAATGGAATGAAAAAAAAAAAAGAGGAAGGGACAAAAGATATATACATTTTCTATATTTTCGCTGTACAGCGCCGAGTGCGCGATGCTTAAAATAAATCAAATTTATCGAAATAATTTATCAGCCGCGCGACGGGCGAAGAGAAAGAGCAGCAGCGGCAACCCCTCCCCCTGGACGCCAGAAATCACGGATTTTCATAAATTCCGTCGCTGCCTTTAAGCGGGGCGGCGGCGGCGGTGGCAAAAGCAGCAGATTGAACTAATTCTCATAAAAGTCGAATCGCGTAAATTCCCGCGGCCGCTGCAGCGGAATATGGGCGCTCTCTGTCGATTGGGAAAAAAATTTACATCGCCAGGTTTTTCTAAGTAATCGTCCGGAAAATACGAGAGTTTCACTCCATTAACTCGCGCACGCGACTATATACCTACAGCTTACCGCTAAAAGGGAGGAGAGAGAGAGAAAAAAAAATCATCTCGAGACTTTAAGAGAAGAAGCAGAAGCGGAGCAGGAGGCGGAGGAGGTGGGTAAAAAAAGCCGATGGGAAAAAAGAAGGGGGCTCGTCCGCGGCGCCTCGGGAATATAGCCGATGAATTTTCAAAAATTAATTCACCAAGTTAATTAAGAAGTTTTATTGCGTTCCGTGCGGCGGCGCGTTGGACACACGGGGTTCGCTCCGAAATTTGCATAATTATCGCCGGCACGGAATGAACTGGGCCCTCCATTGTAAGCCGGCAGGCCGCGCTTCTTCCTCCTCCTCCTCCTCCTCCCTTTTTTGCTCTTATTCTTCGCCCGGGACGTTCATTCTTTAGGCGCGCGCGCGCGTACGCCGCGGTTCGCCCCGTACAATGGCAATCTTTCTTTCGTTTCCCAGGGAGGCGCGCGGCCGAGATAGGAGGGTCGTCCTTTTACCTCCGCGCCGGGGGCCGCCGGCTCCTCTTCGACGCGACGATCCGCCGCAACATTGTTGAGCCGGCAAGTAGGTGAAAGAGGGCTGCCTGGGGAAAACCGAAGCCCGAAGCATGTGCCGGATCGGATAATGGCCTTCCGAGCTGGGACTCTTATCAATAATTAAGGATTATAATGTATTAACCTACTTTCGTTTCGGCCGGCGCGACCTTTTTTCTCCGTTTGCTCTCTTTGCTTTACCTGCCAGCTCCTTGCCGGGGAGCGACGTTAATTAAGCTTTTTCGAGCGAAGAAAAGATAATTTTGCAAATAACTTTTGTCAAGCGGTAAAAATGCATTGCCGCGGGTAAATAAATATACTCGAGAAGGCAGGATTGAATTCGCAAAGTTCCGGGGAAAATTAATGGTCTCGAAGCCGGTCTCCTTCACGGTCGGATCATCCTAGACGCGGATTAAGCAGTTGAAAAATTCAAAAGGTAATCCCCCGCGTCGACTAATCCGCGCGGCAGTATCACGCGGAGCGTTATGCCAGTCCTCCCCCGAAAAAGCGAGCGGCTAAAAGCTCCCGGGGCTCTGGGCGCGCTGAATTAAAAATGTTGAAAACAAATATACAAGCCCTCCCGAGCACTACCTAATCCTTTTTTCCCCGGCCGAAAAAAAAAAAAAAATCTCCCTCCTCCAAAGTACTTCCATCTCGCGGGCCGTCGATACAAACGACCCATAGGCGAAATAGTTTCCCGGGTCCGGCGGGCTCTAGCCATCCGCATGCGAAAAGCGAGTAAAAAGCCGAAAGATTAAGAGGGCGCGCACCGATAAAAAGAGAAACGGCGCGGAAGTGAAAAGAGAGCTGGCTGGCCCCCTCGTTCTTTTTCCCTCTGCGGAGGGAGCGCGGGCAACTTTTCTCTCTCTCTCTCTCTCTCTCTGCCCGCCCGCTCGGCGGCACGGCTAACAAGCTGTAAAGCGCGCGGCGGGCATAGGTGCCCTGCCCTCTCCAAACACATCGGTTTCGCGTAGCGGCTGTTTCTCACGGAATCGGTGGATCCTGCTGGCTGCTGGCGCTGACCCCCAGCCAGCGGAGTTTCCCTTCCTCGCTCCGCAGCCATTGACACCACCCCGAGCGCCATCCATTACGCGCCACCGCCGCCAGCGTCTCAAGTGCTCTTTCTCTCTCCCTCCCTCCCTCCCTTTCGCCCTCTCGACGACAACGACGACGACGACGACGACGATTCTGGCGCCCGACCGAGAGAGCCTGTTAGACTGCGTAGCCGCACTGCGCTTCCCCATAAACTTACGTTTCTCCCCTTTTAACGTCCTCCTGTCCGCTTTGTTTTGCTCTTTACTTCGACATCGCTCTTCCGCCTTATCCTCTGCTTCAACACTTTAATGGAATTAATATCGCCGGGAAAAATAATTCAAGATGAAATGTTTCGCAAAAATTGCGATCAATTTTATACACGAATCCGAGCGCTAAATAACTGTACTTTAGGCGGTTGCGAAACAGCGTCGAGAGTTACTACATGCTCATTTCGGCGGGACTGTTATATAAGTTACTTAATAGTCAGCCCATAACGAATAGAGGATCGTAACATTAGGTCTCCCAGAGCTGCGCAACAGCTTTATTTGCTAGAAACGATCCCGCCCTTAGCATTGTGCTGCGAACTAGATGCGAGTCGAGCCTCGCGCATTTATCGAAGTTTACGCGTCTTTCTACGAGGCTCCTAGATTGGAATCATCCGGCCGCGCAAATAAGAGTTTGACGCGCCCCTTTCTGCTCGGATTATCATTGGAGGCTCGCGCGTGAATCTTGCTTTAAAAGCCATTGGCTCGGGGCGCGGTAAAGAACTGCACTAACTGGAAAGTATACGTTCTGATTTCAGGGCGCGAAACAGCGAGTTGAGAGTACGTTAAAATTTCAAAAATGAAGTTATGGTTTGCGAAAAAGCTTATATTTTATGGCTGAAACTGTTAAAAAGCATACTTTAGGTCGAGGGGAATTAATGAGGTGTTATAGAACTTGTAACTCAATCTCACTTTACTTTATTATCTCGACTTTTTAGAATAAAAGTGCATCGAAAATCTCTCTCTCTCTCTCTCTCTCGCTTTGGTATTTTAGAACTAAAATTCAAGAATTCGAAGAATTTCAGTGAATTACAATACATAATGATAATGGAAAGTAAACGGGGAAAATTTGCCTAGCGCATATTTCGGAAATCATGCAGTTTTAATCAACCCGCCTGCTCGCTTCCCGAAGCTTGTAGCCCGCTCAATTAACCTGCACTTCGTTTTGTTTTCCTGGGAGCAATTTAACCATTACATGGAATTCAAGATTACGATGCCGAGGCAAGGTCGATAAAATGGTAGGACTATAAATATGCATACAGCGAGTAATGAATTCTTGGAACTTTTACCTTTGCTTGGTTATAAGTCGGAAACTCACTGTTGGAGTTTTTTTTTTTTTATTTTGATTGAATAACCGTTTACGCAATAAGTTCAGGCACGCTTATCGGTTTGTAAAAATTTGTTTATTAAAACAAGTTTTTCACTAAAAACACTTTACTTCGGTGAGCACTGGTTTTCGCACCCTTTTTTTTTCACTTCCAAATCGGCGAAATACCACTTGTCTGGTACATTGCTTGAGAAATAAATTGAAAAGTGCTCGAGAAGTCACTTTTTCTAGTCGCCTTTGCTTGACGGAACTCCATTAACTTTTTACTTTACATTTTCACCTTGAGAATCTTAGCCCGTTAAGCCCATCTTTTTGCCGGAAAAAATGATTTACATTTCCAAAATACACAACTCTCGGGAGCTTCTGTTAAACGCGTCGACGAGCGCATCGAGCAATAAATTCCAAGTATACCTTCTGCGAAGGCATTAATTACAGATCAGCTGCAGGAATTTTTTCGCTAACGACCTTCGCCAACGGAGCTCGGCGCAAAAGCAAACGAAGCCGAAAGAAAAATTCAAACCCCCGACAATAACTTTTTTCCTCCGGCTTTAATCCCGGCCTTCCTCTCTCCCCCTCGGTCCTGCGTCGTCGTCCGGCATGAATCACAGGGCGCTCTGCCCAGCCTCGTCCCCCCGATTTTTCTGGCACTCTCGCACAAGTCGTTCGGACGCTCTTCCGATCGTTGATTCCCGCGGCGGCCGCTAATTTCCATGCCGGGTGCTGCATCGAATTAGCGGACTTGTTGGACGAGCCCTCCGCGAAAGCTCTTTCCTCTCTCTTACTCTCTGAAGCGGGAGGAAAGAGGAAAAGCTCGGGGCAATGGTCGCCGCGCTCTCGGCTAAGAGCTGAAGGCGTGCTGAAACTTTGAGGGAAAAGAGAGGGGTGGGGGATGAGGGCCGCTCGACGAAGATTGAGCTACTTTGCGCTCGGCGGGCTTTTGTACGCGATTTTCAAGGCAATTAGACTATTGCACGCGAACTCGTTCCTCTCTCCCTCACTTTCCGTGTTTTTCCAGCCTTCCTTTTTTCTATTATTCTTTCGTCCGGGGCCGGCGGGGGAGCTTTTCCCCTTTTTTTGCGCTCGTTTCCCAAGCGCGCGGCCTGTAACGCGAGAGCCTACAGCGAAAACGTGCTTTTAAACCTCTCTCTCTCTCATTGTGTTTCATTAGGGGGATTAGCGGCGCTTTGATTGCGGAAACTCGGCCGCGCGCCGAGAGATAGATAGAGAGAGAGGGATAGGCTCCCGGTTATTGTAATTAAATCCCGTCGGTCCGAACGCGTCGACGTCGTCCCCGTCGTCGTCGTGCCGATTTCATCGCTCGTTTTCGCGATCGTAAATTTGACGCGGGGCGCGGGACTTAACCCCCCTTCCCCCCGGCCGGCCGGGGCGCGAGAACGAACGACTGCCGAGCTCTCCCGGCGTATAAATCTTCGGATTCACTTTCTCCGTCTCATATTTCCGGCCGCGCTTTTCGTTGCGTCAGGTAAGCTCTCTCTCTCTCACTCGGATTCCGAAACAACGGGCCGGCTATAAAATAAAAGTGGAAAAAGGGGCGAGAGAGAGAGAGAGGCGGAAGCGCCGCGCGTTCCGTTCAATATCAGTTCTCCCGGGGACGCGCGCGCGAAGCGCCAAGAATCCGTTGACAAGGCGCCGTCGACGGCCGCATTCAATATTCCCCTCTTTGTCTCGCTAGCTCTGTACGGGCACTTTGCGCGAGCGCGCCTCGAAACTCGTAATATCGGTTAAACGCGGGGGGAATGTCGCGCCAGAGCGCGCGACACGACGAGCGCGACGACGCGCGGAAAAACGGAAATACGCGCCGTACCGCCGAAAGCTCGTCGAGCGCTGCACCGCGATTCTTTCCTCGAGGAGCCGCTGAATTCTTCGATGTGCCGGCGCGGGGTGCCGGCTTTTTTCCGCCCCGCTGCCTTCCTTCCGAGTGAGGAGCTCCGCGGGCGAGGCTTATGTACGCGTTGCGTTTCTTTTTTTGATGCCATTTTTTTTTTTCTTTATTTACGCCAGTTTTCCAAGAGGGAGCAAATATCTTTTTATTTTTCGAAACTCCCGGATTCGCGCGACAGTCCTATAATTCTTGTCGGATTCAAAGGCAATCAGCCGCAAATTTGACTAGCCCGAAATCGCCCCGTTCCGGTGTTTATCTTACCCCCGAGAGCCTCCGAGTCACTTGCATCCCCAGTCCATGACTTCTGCCGGTAAGCTCTCAGGCTCAGGCCCGTATCTGCGGGGGAGACCGCGATAAAAAATCATAAACAGGCGACTTAACGCCGAAACTACCCCTCGCCGCAGGAGCGGTCGCGGCGGCAGCGGCAGCGGCAGCAGCAGCAGCTGCAGCCTCGGCGGGAGTGGTGGAAAATTTACGGCATCGGCCGGGCGCGCGCTTTAGTCTCCTCGGTGCTAGTTTGCCCATTAAAGGCATCGGCGCCAGGCCGAGGGATGGCTTACTTAGCTTATACTCGCTCGCTCGCACGTGTGCGCGCGCGGTCTTATCGATAAAATCGGAGAGTGCCGCGCTCTCGCGCTGTATAGGCGGCGACCTCCTCCCCCCCCCCCCCCCCCTCGGCTGCCGCCGGCAGCGGGAAACGATAATCGAAGCATAACCCGATAATGTCCCGGCGAGCATCGCTCCCGCACACCAAGTTAAGCGTATAATACGACCGAGCGTAAGTCCACATGTGTGCAGCGATGCGCTCCTCGCCCGAGAGCCGGAAGTTGCAAACGTACCGAAAACACAAGCGCCCAGCCTATTGTGCCTGCCTGCCTGCCTGCCTGCCTGCCTGCCTCTCGGCCGACACCGCCTGCCAAAGGTGTTTGTGCTATATTACAGGATGGCGGCGGCAGTATGTAAACATCCCCCGGTACAGGTGTACGCGCGCGGGGGAGTAAATATGGAGGAATGAGTTTGACGGGCAGCGAAGAGGGAGGGAGGAGAGACGGACGGCCGGGGCCTGCAGTATTAAGGGAATAAAAGGGGAGAGCTTAGTTTTGCGAGCGAGTTTTTTTGAGAGGTACAACAAACCCTTGGCGCTTCGCTCGTTTTATTAAAATTTCACTTCAAATTTTTATATATATATCCGCTTTTAATAAGCGAAATCCTTTTTCGACCCCTTTTTTTCAGTTGTTTACTCAACCTCTCGTCATTTTGCCCTCGCGCAACTTTTTAAATTGAAAATCCGTCGAGCGCCGAGGGCAGACCGCAATTTTCTTTAAAAAAGCAAAGAGCTTGTCAGTAAAATGGTCAAAGATAAATTTCGGGCAAAAAGTCCAGCGCGCGTATCTACTTGTCTGCCCATAATCCAGCGGGGAGTGTGCGGCCACTTGCCGAGCAGGCAGCGCATAGCTCGAAGCCGGAAGCCGAGTCATCGGGAGTATAGGAAGAAGGCGGGCGGGTTCATTGGGGATTCTTCGTCGCTTTCCATCCGGAGATTGCATTGTCTCGAGCAGCGTCGTCTACGGCGCCGAGTGCGGTATCTCTCGGTGAGACGGAGAGAGAGAGAGAGAGAAAGGTTCCGTCCTCGAGACGAGATTACTTCGTTGATACGCGAAGACCTTACATCGGGGCCAACGACACAGATGCGTTACGGCGCGATATTATGAACTCGAGAGTCACTCGGAAAGAAGGAAGTATACGAGCCGCGCACCGAGATTGCCGCTCGCGCAAAACCCAGTCGAGCATGCCTCTCTCGCCCTCCCTCCCTCCCTCTCTCTCTCTCTCTCTCGCTCGCGTGTCACCTATATAAATATATAGGTGAGCGGCGGTGCAGCTCTTCGCGCAGGCAAAATTATCGTAAGGGAGAAACGACGTGAAATTGATAGACGTCGAATTCGTATCGTCGGGCGCTGCGTCGGGAGAGACGGGTATTGGATTTTTTTTCTCTGGGGCTTCGGAACCCGGAACTTTTATTTATTTTTTTTTTCTTCTCTCCTGCCGATCGTTTTGCCTGAGGAATGTTTCTGAAGCTCGGAGAAGTCGGCTCTCTTCGCGACGGAGGTACGTTATGCGTTAACTTTGATAAGCTTAATTCAGGTAACATTTGTATGCGCGAAGTACAAAATTTAAAGGTTTACTCGGGATTTTCAACGGAATGAAGTTTATCAATGTTACGAGGAGAGGTGCTTGCTTTATGGCCACTCGAGATTAAAAATTAATGCTGGCACGTAGCCATTATTAATAATTTGAGAATACTTAATGACGAACTTGAAAAGACAAATTTGCACGTTTCGGCAAAGTTTTGGGGACTGTTTTTCGACCAAATGTCAAAAAAAGTAATAAATTTAATTTATATTAACATTGTACTCGAAAATTTAATATTTCTCAAGGAGTCACTTGTTGTTTAGTTGTACTCTTTATATCAACGCAAGAAATTAGCCATTTGCCATGTCTATGAGATACAAATTTAAAATGAAATAGCTTGCCTTGCACTGATAAAGTTTCAAGCTTATACTCAAAATATACAGCAGTTTAAAATTTCATTTATAAACTTTTACGATTTTACAATTAACTTTTGAAAGTACCGCCAAAAAAACACGATATTTAGTTTTTCATTTTTCGCGAGTAATTATTTATTTAGAAGAAAATTGAATTCGAGCATTCATTTTACATGAATAATAAAGTCTTTGTGTTTTACGCCCCGAAAAATGCGTTCATCCGTTTCACTGGTTTACGATAACCCACCGAACCGTTTCGAAATTAAGTGTGTCTTTGATAACTTTTTTGTTCGAACGGAAAAAAAAGTCACTTTTACAGCGTCGTCCATAAAGCAAAAGAGAGAGAAAAAGAAAAGACAAAATATTATTCCCGCGCGATAAATCCTTTCTTTGATTCTCTCCATTGAATACGTCAGCGCAAATAAAGGATGAAAGAGCGTCGCCTCCACAAAGCCGCACAAAGTTAATAGAACAAAATCAGTTGGCGCTGATCACAAAGCTCTTTTTCTCCCCCCCTCCGCTCGCTGCAGGCGGCGGTTCACACTTGATTTTTGAACGGGCCGGCCGTCTGGTTGCCCGCCATTTTATAAATGCGCGGTCGCCGGAATTTCCCCGCCTCCGCCCCGGCCGTAATTAGCCAGGCTGTTTCCACCGGAGAAAATCGATTTAGCCTCTTTGACGCGAGAACGAGATATATATAGAGCCGAAAGAGAGAGAGAGAGAGACGGTTACGGGATGGGACGAAGGAAGGCAGCAGCAAAAAAAAAGAGAGGAGAGAAAGCTCGCCGACGGCAATGGTATAAATCGTCGCGCGCGCGATCCGTCAATATACAGTCAGCTGCACACGTGATCACCAAGCAAAAATAACACGGCTTTTCGCGCGCGCGAGCTCTCGAAAAACTAGCGGCTGCAAACTTTAGCCGGAGCGCCGTTATGCATTCAGACGGAGAAAGATCGTCAAAGCTCGAAACTCGCGATACCGAAATGGAGAGAGAGAGAGAGAGAGGGCGCGGATATATATGAAAGATAAAGAATGAATGGCGATTGGACGATACATCGCTTGAGGAGACGATGGAAACTTCGTTATACCAGTTTGCTCGGATTCGATTTCCTTTGATTTTTCAGATATAGCGCCCGTAAAACTTTCATGATTTTTTAGTCGATGTAAAAGGTTATTATTTAACGAAGATTACCGGATTGACGCAGGTGACTTTATGCAGGCGGGCCGAGTTGCTTTGTTAAAAATTTTACAACCTTCCATCTCATTTTCTGATATGGATATTTATATTTAAAAAGTATATAGTTCTTTAGTAAATGTCAGTAAAAGTTTTATTTATGAAATAATTTTTTTGAATGAAAAATATGAGAGAAAAGGATAAATGTTAATGAAACACGTCGCGTCAAAATAGAAACGCTAAGTAAATGAAATAATCTCAGAAATTCGAGTGATTTACGATGTGAAGCAAGAACGGACTTAATAAGTATTAAATCAAGAAGGATGAATGAAACATTTTCCATCCTTTCCAAAAAAATATTGCTAAAATGATTCATTTTCATCCTCCATCCCGGAAAAAATCCTTAATTAAAAATCCCCGTCTCTCGAACTGCCCGTGGAAAACAATCCGAATATAACCCTCGACGAGAGCAGCCTGATTTTACAAATGCGCGAAGAAATCTCCCCCGGGCAAAAATGCAGATAGCTCGAAAAAAAAAAGAGAGAGAAGCGCGCGGGTTTAATAGATGTTGAAATTCTAAAAAAAAGGCCAATAGAATATAAATTGATGCTTAGGCACTCGAGCGTGCGCGCGCCTCGGCATTCGTTCGACTGCGAACGAGTAAAACTAATAAAAATGGGAGTAATAGTGATATATACGGCTCTGCGAGGGAGATTGCGCGCGTGCGTACACACCTGCAGCACGCTGCAGCACTGGCGGCGGCGGCGGCGGAAACGAGCGATTCGCCCCCCCTCCCCAAAAAAGTTATTGCCCTCCCGCGTTTCAATGGAGCTCGCTGCGAAAGAGAGGAGGGAGGCTACACACACGCCGTAATCCTTCTAAAGAATCCATCTCTAAATCACGTATTCCCTCGCTCTCGCGTCAATGCGTCGTTTATATATGCTTCGGCTCTTTATGCCGCGCGTAGCCTGGGTGTAACTTGCGAATACCGCCGGAGGGAGAGAGAGGGGAGCATTTTCGCGAGCGTATACTTGTCGCGCTTGTAAAGCGGCTACGGAGAGCCCGGAGATGAAAGACACTGGAATTTACGCGCGTTTGAGCTTTAGTGCGCTTTGATAAGTCTTGGGGGCGAACGTTTGGAATTATATTATTTATCCTTCCGCCTTCTATTTCCGAGGAATTAAGCTGCCGCTGAAATTTAGCGGGAAATTGATCGATTAATCATCTGAATAATCGGGATATTTATTTTGCTTGTGTCATCGAGTCCGGACGTCTCGGGACCTAAGAGCTTAATCCCCGGCTGTATTATTTTTCCTTTCACGTAAGCACTTGCTAAGACTGGATTTCCCGAAATCCTGTCCTTAAAGGGGTGAAAAGGGGTACGGTGCACTCTGAATTTCTTCGGGCTCCCTTGGCGCTGCAGGATATCGACGAAAATTTTGTTTACAAAAAGCGTTGAAAGTTACAACAATTATGCATAGCGGTGTCGAAATTAAAACTTTACAAGAACTACGACTTACAACTTTACTGAAAATCAATAAAACTGTTGATGTACTTTGCTTGCTTTCCATCGAACAATTAACTTTATTTATTTTTTAACCCCGCGTCAATAGCCTCACACCCAATATCAATCAAAACAAATTGAAATTCTTCGAGCTCGGAAATTAATTCTCGACTTGCATTGTGCTCACTTCTGCATTATTTCGCAACGATAAAACGACTGCACGGAGAAAAATTCGTATTAAAATTCACCTTAAATTTAAGTAAAAGTTGCTTAAAAAGTTAGGCAAACGCGTTAAGTAAACTTTATTCGGCTTTGTAAGTAAATTTTACCGAATCCAAGGCGCCATTTTTCTTTCTGTGATTTACTTAATAAATCAACTAAATTTTATTCAAGTCGGAATCAGTACCTTTTACTTCAAACTTTTAAGTAAATTTCACTAGCGATCTTTCTCCCTGCGCTAATTATGTCAATACAATCTAAAAACACTCTCCCCGACTAACATTAAACTCTCTCATTGCCAAGTGCGCCAGTTTCCCTCCTTTACATCTGCTTATTGACCACGCAGCCCGATAAAGATCCTGTTGTTACAGGAGCGCGGCTCCTTATCCCCCAAGTTTAGCGCATTTTTAATAAAACATTAAAAGAGAACTTGCCCCAGCAGAATACAACCACCCTCTCTCTCTCTCTCTCTCTCTCTCTCTCTCGCAAGTTGGCTCTCGCTCTTGATAAAAAAAAGAAGCCGTATAAAAAAAGAGGGGTTATGAACCGGGCGAAAAGTTTTCTCCCCCGGTAAAAGAGGGACTGGGAGTCGAGCTAACGGGCTCGTTCGCGCCCCGGTTTATCCGCACTTTGGAAGAGTCGAGATCTTGCCTGCCCGGCTCGCTCGAAACGGGGGCGTTTACGAGTTTCGGGCACTCGTATCGTTTCATTTCCATACAACAGGCTCGCGGGACGCTCTCTCTCTCTCTCTCTCGACTTTGTTGCCCCGCGCGAGAACCCGGCATTCTCTCTGCGCGGCGGCCGCCGCCAGCGGGCCCGTAGTGCGTTTATATGCGAGCGCGAGCGCGCGACCCTCGTTAAGAATTCCGGCGGGATCGTCTTCGCCGGGGTGAGGAGCCGCGATACAAAGAGAAATGCGGTATTATCGCCGAGCGGCCGACCTGGCAATAAAACCTCTTGACCCGGATGCACGACCTATCGAGTGTTCTCTCTCTCGCTCTCTGGCCCGGTTTGTCGCCCGAGCGTTTGTTGTGCGCGCGCGAAGCAAGCCGAACGTCAATCAGCGTCAGACTTTTCAATGACAGTTCGGCCTGGAGGCTTATTTTTTCAGTTGTTTTTTTTTCTCCTCGCCTCGATGGAAGGGCTTTGCGCGCTTTACGAGAGCGAACATTTTCTCTTCTATGTTGAATGACAGAGTGCTTGCGTATATCTTGTTGTACAATCGTGTAGAACAAATTTTCTCTTGATGTTTCTGCTTTCGTAACGTGGTTCGTTCATTCATTTTTTCTTTTTTTTTATTTGAAATGTTAAATCGTCGCACGTCCTAATAACGGAGTTGTTCAATAATGCATAAACTATTATTTAACACCGATAGAATCAAACATGAAAAGGAGCAGATATTTGCTGTTTAAAATTTCAAAATGCTGCCTCGAGCGCGGAAAATTTTCAATAAATCGATCGCATAACTATTTCACAATTCCGCTCCCAGACACGTCCGCTCATTTATTATTTGCGAACCGTTATCAGTAATTAAATCGGCGAAGGTGTCTGTTAAAAAAATCGTCAAACACGTTCGAAACAGCTTCCCCGAGCCGTAAAAACGAGACTCCGTCGTAAGGGAACCCCTGTCAATCGTCGGTAACTTCAAGTTCAGCCAACAGTCGCGACTGTTGCGAACCCTCGTCGTGAATCGACATCGCGGCCGACGAAAAATCGTGCGCGCAGTTTGCTCGAAATCGGCGCACGGGCCAGCCCGCCAGCCAGCCGCGACTGCGCAGAGACCCGTCACAGAGTGCCTCTCCCGAGATAAGATGCATACGAGATGAGGGAGGAAAAATCGGCGCGCATAAGTAAAAGCCAGCGAGAGTTGCGGGGCAAAAAAAAAAATGTGTAACGCCACTGAAAATGTGAAGCTAAGATGCGCACAAATACGATGCCGTATGACAGTTTGATATATGGTTTGAATTTCCATGCCCTCTATGTTTATTGCCGCCTCAGAAGATGAATCTTTGATGCGCGCCGAAAGAGCGAAGGCACATACACACACGTGCGCGAGAGAGAAAGAGCAAAGGAAGAGGAAAGAAAGACCAAGAGAGAGAGAGAGAGAGAGAGAGAGAGAGAGAGAGAGGGGTCGAAGCTCCTAGGCGAGAGGTGATCGATAGCGAGCATGATTTATACGTGGATTGAGTTTTCCCGACTGCCGCGCTCGCCTCTCGGCTATCTCGGCACGCGGTGACAACGGCGACGTCGACCCCTTCGAGCCATAATTTTTATCGGCTCGACTACTCATTTGTCGCGGGCGAGCGAATCGGGGTGGGTGGAGGTGGAGGTGGAGGAACGCACGCAGCCCTTTTATACCCTTGTAGCCGCGCGCGGCCTTTTTTTTTTTTTTGCCAGCGCCGGAGAGAGGTGAGCGAGAGGGGGTCTTTGTTTCGGGCTAGACAAGCGGAAAAATTTGCGGGGAGAAGATGCCTCGTCAGGGATATAACGCGTGAACAGAGAGAGCCCTGAATGCGTGATTTCGGAGGGGACAAGGAGATCGACCAATGCTGTCCAGGCCTTTCCAACTCCATCCCCCCCGACAAGCAAAGCCGATTTAAGGCGAGCTCATATTGTGATTTTTCTTCAGATTTATGATTTTCATCAGATTCGCCGAAATCAAATTTGTAAGGGTTATTCCTGCCTGTGGAACGAGGCGCGCCCGGGATTTATGCGACTGGATATTAGAATTTTTTGGATTCCTTTTTTTTCATTTAATAAATTCTTTCGAAAAATACTCAGATTTCATTCCGCAGTCGTAAAATTTTAAACTGATTCTATGCATTGATTTTCAAGGTTTATGGCCTTTTTATGAAACATTCGATTAGTAGAAACTTTAACTTTCTTATTCAATTCTTGTAAAAAATTCAATCATTTCAGAAGTATTTATACTTCTACTTTATATTTTTAGTTACTTAACAAACAGTATTGCAAAGGAATTTTTACGCTATAATAAGTTTTTTT
The DNA here is from genome assembly GCA_900474385.1 of Ormyrus pomaceus. Taxonomy (NCBI): domain Eukaryota; kingdom Metazoa; phylum Arthropoda; class Insecta; order Hymenoptera; family Ormyridae; genus Ormyrus; species Ormyrus pomaceus. The sequence continues at coordinate 8,148 of UCOM01002788.1, read as the reverse complement.
GTTATTTACACAACTCGAAAGAGTAATTTGCAACCAGCAGTAATTCTTTTTTTGTAAAATAAAATCCAAAATACGCAATGTAACATAGGATTTTTCGTATTTATTTTGTAAAAATAAAACGTTGACTCGTATACGTTTTTCAAGGGTCGAAAAAACCTAAGTGTTTTGTATTTTATATTAAAGATTTCGAGATTAAAATCAAATACACGAGTAAAAAATTGAAAAAAATTCCACGTGTACCGGGACGATAAGGACGAAGATTTTTCTTGTGATTCTAAAATGGAAAGACCCTCGTCGAGAATCCTCAAGCGCGACGTCTGAAGCTGTACAAAAGCGCTTCGGCAAATATTTTCGTCTTATCTAAGAGGAGATTCCGAGATTGCTCGATAAAAATTAAAGAGGGTACACATAAATATGTTTAATAAATTTATCAGCCTCGACGTGCCGACTACTGGCGTCGGAGTGGAGGAGAAGCATCTAGGAAAAAAATACTTAGTCCAAATGATTTTGAAAAGGTCCTGAACCTCGTGAAAAATTCATATTTTCGTATAAAAATTTAAGGAGCAAAATCCTTTGATATTCCCACTGCGAGTCTCCTCTTTAACAACCTAATAAGCATCCTCTCTTTTTAGTGTCTCCTTGAGCTGGTTATATGAACTACAAAGCTCTCTCTCTCTCTCTCTCTTCTCGTTTCTCTCGGCGACGATCGTCTTTATTCCCTGGAAGCGATCCGTGAATTTTCGAAATCCCTGAAAACCTGCGCGTATCTCGGGCAGCTTTCGAAAGCGAAGAGCTTTAATGAAAACAGCCCGCGTATATAAAAGCTCCTGTGTGAAAACGCGAAGAGTGGAGAATAAAAAATTTCGCCCGTCTAAAGATTTATGCGTTTGACAAGGAAGGAGAGAGAGAGAGAGAGAGCTGCGGAGGAAGGAAGGAGGAGAGAGCGAGAGTGAGAGAAAGAAGTGGCGTTTTATGAAAACATCTCACGTACCGTCTTGTTTTACTATCCGTCCCGCAGCCGTTCGTGCTCCCCGGCTCTTTTGTCACGAGCGAAATATAACGAAATCTTTCGAGATACGAGGAGAGGAGAGGCTGCTCCGACGAAAGTGAATAACAAACGGCAGATTTATTAGCGAGAGTACAAGCTTTCGCGAATGGATCCGACGAGGATGGATGCCGCGATTACGGCGGATTTTCATTTGTTTCGCTTAAAAAAAAATTGTATTTATCGCGTTTGCGCTCCGTGACGAATGGATTTATATTTTAGCTCAGGAATTTATGGCCGCGACGCTCCTGCGAATGACAGACTTAATCTACGTCTTTCCCAATCAGTAAATTATCCTCCTCCTTGTTTATATTAGTTTTTACATAATAAACTTGAACATTTTCCACACTTATAAAGCGAGTCGCTGCGTAAGCATAAATAATCCTTTTATTGTTATAGGCTCCGAAGGAACTCTTATACGCGTTCCCGATACCTTATTTCCAAGGGAAATGTGCGTCTTATAAAAAAGAACTATAAAAATATATTGAAACTAAATTTCGTTATTATCTCGTACATATAACGGAAGGTTTAATAATAGAGTGATTTTTCGCGTAAAAGTAGTATTTCATTTTTAACGGTGGCGTCATATTGATGCACCTATAAAAATGCACATCCAGATAATAAAACCGCAAGTTCACAGTTACACTGTGTGCGCGCATTGCGCGAGCGTTGTTTTTTAACTTTTTCGCGCTCCCTTATAACTCTAATATACTCAACACCTATCGAATCACTCGATAAACAGGGGGGGAGCTCGTTTAAAAAGCTCGTCGCCGCCCGATGCGCGCCAGGCATTACGCGGCGCGAGGAGAAATTCGGTCGGCGTACACGAGGCTCGACGCGCTCTCGGGGCTTCCCGCGTAAAATGCCTTACCGCAAGCAATTTCCTAATTGACTTCGCGCAGTGTAAGCAGATGATATGGTTTGTCACGAACAATCTGTTCGGCCTGTAATTGAGTTTCGAATGTTGTTGGGGAGTAGCGGGCAGGGAGGCACGGGACACACAGAGGAGGAAGTGCTCGCATGCAGGGCTACAAGCCTACGGGCAGCGAAATAATGGGAGGCCAGCGGCGCCGGCAGGAAATATCGCTAGCCTCCCCCTTCCCCCTCTCTCTCTCTCTCTCTCTCTGCATACATAGCGATCTCTGAGCTCTCGAGCCGGGGGTAAACAGTGCGGGCCGAGGCAGCACCCACAACGCGTTCTCACAAATACCGAGGTTTTAAGGCCACTGGACACTCCGACTGAAATTACACACCCCGCTGACCTTATTAGACAGGAGAGTCTTAACGGGTTGCCCGATCTCATTATGGCCGGCTGCAGTTAACGATATCGAAGGCGGATCTTTGCTTCTGAGCTGCTCGCCAAGGTGGTTATTGGGGATAAATCAGGGCGCGATTGCGTTATTAGGTTTACTTTCTCGTGTTATTGTTGCCTATTCATTCTTGAAATGAAAAACCCTCGCCGTGTCGTGGGTTACATTTTTCGTTAATGATTTTAATACGAATAATATTTCAACAGTTATCAGCTATTCGTCAGTCAAATTTCCATCAAAGTTATAAAAATTTTTAGAAAATATTTATTATTCTATTCGCAAAAATAATGTTGCACTACTACATTTCCCTTTTTTAAAGCACAGAAAGTTGATATTATTTGTTTTATTACGAATATCCAGCTAAAATTTTCCATCAGTTATAAAAAAGCTTTACTTTGTTTAAAAAGTGCCATTACATGCAATTCGATACCAAAGAAACAAAAAAGACTTATTGCGATTTATTAAAAAGTAGCCTTTTACCTTCCCTGTCATTATGCAGATATTATCTCCTCTCTCGCTTTTTATTTTACTTCTACTCTTACTAAACGTTTTCTAACTCCGAAGAAAAAGTACGTGTGCGCGGGGTTTCCCTTTCGCTTTTAAAGCTCGACGCTGACAGTAAAGCAATTGCGAGCAAAAGCGCGAGGAAAAAAAATCAGTGGCCTATAATGCCCTTTTATGTCGAGACAATGGCATTATGTGCGCGCTGAAGAGCCATTTGTTCACTTTACTCAGCTGGCTTCATCGACTTGAATAATTTTATTGAATTGTTTGAGCACAATCGATGAATTAGTACAAATTATAAGCAAATTAGTTGCTTAAAACATTCACGTATATTGTACCTATATATTATATTTTAATGCCTGTTTTGTGTAAGAAAGCAAATATGTAAATAAAATAATTTGATTAAAACATTTTAGTTTTAAAAATATTTCTGACACTAGTATTAAAAATACCGGTGCATTTTTTTAACTTTAATTTTTACATTTATTTTGAATTTGAAACAAGAGCAAAAATTTTAAAAATTTAGAAAAAAATAATTAAAAAATGGCTAAGTTCCAAAAAAATGTAAAAGCTCGTCCAGAACTTAACGAATTTTTACTTTATTTTCTCCTTTCGTCTCCTATTATGGAGGGTTTGTCTCAATGCAACGTTGCAGCCTACTTAACCAACTAGGAGTTGCAACAATTTGTGAAAATTTTCTCTGCAAGATTTAAAAAAAAAAAAACGATTAAATGAATAATAGCCTGCTTGAAAAGATTAAAAGCTTATTATATCATAATAATTACATTAAAACGACTAATTAAATATTTTTCTGTTTCAGGTGAGTTGCTAGCACTTTTATACTCCTCCCATTTTCTCTGGTCACGTAAGTGTAAGTAAATTAATGTTTAAATACGTCAAAATTTAACATGAATAGCGTGCCCAAACAGTATAATTCCATGTAATTTAGATTCTAATTAAAAGTTTATAATTTTACTTTCGAAACTTAATTCCCGCGAATCATATTCTAAAAATTCAGGCCTCTTAATAAGCGCAAGATAAATATTCGCAAACAATTATCCCAGCCATGCATTACTTTCCGAAATAAAGACTTGCAATTAAGTTTGACGTACGATCGAGGCTACGCCTCTTGTCCTATATATGTAATGCCTCGTCAAAACGAAGAAAAGCAAGAAAAAAAAAAGAAGAAATAAGGACAGAAGTGCGAGGGAAAAGAGAGAGCGAGAGAAAAAAAGTATTGCCGCGCGAGTTTTCAAGTGGCTGGCAGCGAGAGGCTGCGGAGAAGAGAGAGAGAGAGAGAGAGAGGAAGGAAGGCAAGTCGGGAAAAGAGCAGCGAGCGCGCGATAACTTATATTACGTCGATAAACGCTCCTCATGACCGACGTGCGCTTGACATTTCATTAAAGTGCCGCCTGCGCGCCGCGGCGGGAGCAGACTTTGACGCTGAGGGAATTATTGAAACGCCCAATAAACAGGCGGTGCAGGTGACTTGCTCCCCCTCGCTCCCTCCTTCCTGCATCTCTCTCTCTCTCTCTTTCTCTCCGCTATCCTATAGTATATACCCCCCCGCGCCGCCGCGTACAAATGAATCCCATAAATAACGGGGAGAACCCTGTATAAGAACGATTGAGGATTCTCGTTACAGGCACTTCGGCCGTTATTAATTCATTTCTCCCGATATGAAAAGTTGCCGCGCATTCTTCGCCCCGTATTGCGACGCCTGGTACTTTTATTTTTTCGCATTCTCCCGCTCTCCTCTCGCTGTCTTCCTATATCATTCTCGGTGCGGCGTGCGCGACGACGATGCCAATGTTTTGGAGAGCGCCTCTCGAGAGAGTACGAGCGCTGATTCTTCTTTGTCAGCTGTCGAACGCGGAGGAATAGATTAAACGAGAGGGAAATTAAGCGGCGAGTAATTAAGGCCGAGAGAGATAAGGTTATATATATATATATATATATATCTGCGAGAGCCGGCGCTTCTTGTCGACGCCGCACTTATTTATTTAAATGAACGGTTGCTCGGCAAAACGCACTGAATCTCATTTGTCCACTGGGCGAGCTCTGCTATTTGCATACATTATTGGCGAATCTGCGGTTAAGATCGCAATAATGGGTGGAAAAAATTTATTTGACGCGCAGTTTGTGCATTAAAATTTTTTTTTTAGTTTACTTTTAAACTACGGCAGTCCGGTCTTGATTACATCTAAGTGACTCCGCAGGTTTTGCGTTGTAATGATGATTTTAGAAAGTTGAAAATACAGATTTTCGAAGGAATTATATCGACGATGCTGATGTTTAATTAACGTGTCGACAAGTTAAACTGGGCAGCTTCATGCAGTTTCACGTATATCAGTAATATACTTTATAGCATGTAATTCTTTTTAGAAGACCGTATTGGTTTTAAAAACCAAAATACACATTAGCTCATATCAAGATTTCGTGTAAATTTAATGATTTTTGTCTATAAGCACTTTTAATCGGATTACACGTAGCGATAAATTAAAAACATAAATTCCAACAAATAGGCGTCGAAGTGTAATTTCTTTGTAAAATTTGTATTTAAGGCCTTTGAAGACGGGTCTTTTTCCAGTAGCACTTTAATTACAAAATACGAAATAAAAACGACATCCGCCGGGAGAAGCAGCAGTTTATTTTAATTAAACTCGCCAGGAAGGCGAGATTTTGATTACACAATTTCATCGTTGACGATCAACAAAAAAGCGTAATTTTTCGGTATCGGCACGTATTATCGGATAATTAGAAATGCTCGGCTCGCGCGTTACACAACGTAATTGGCTCGGATGGTCTATCTATCAAGTGACTCGCGAGTCCTTGATTACAAAATGGAAATGGAAAAAAGGGAGAGAGGGAGAGAGGGGGCGCGCATGCGAAATCGCGAGATCAGCGCGGCGACACACGCCCAATTCAAGGGAAGCTACGTGAGAGCGAGCCGCTCGTAGATTACCAATTTTCCCGCCTCGATTCGATCTTGAAATATTGTTGATTGATAGAATGCACCCGGGCTCCGGATGCTTATTTCAATTTTCCAGCTAATTTCAGGGGAATAGAATGAAAAAGCGCAATAGGAGAAGGGCGGAAATAGGAAAAGCACGGGGATGAAAAAGGAAATAAACAAGAAAGTAAATTAATATGGTAATCCCGCCGCCGAGCTGCTCGGATTTTGAAGAAAAAACGGTTTTTATCGAGCAAGCGTTGTGTGCTGATTCTTGATACGTGGTTTTTTTTTATCGCGCTCTTATGCTTTTCTTATAGGAGCTCTTTTTATTTTTCGATGCATGCACCTTCCACGGGATCAATACGTCGAGTAATTTCATCATTCTGGGATTGAATTTGTTGTGTAATGCGATCGATACCGCAGAATTGCGCCATAAAACTCTGTTCGAACAATATATCGAATCGCTAAAACTGAGTCGTAACGACGTAACAACCTTCGTTGAATCTAGATACTTGTCTAATGCCTTCACTTTATTTTGAACGTAAATAAAAAAAAATAATAAATATTTATCTATTTTTCATCCATCTATTACACCATTACTTTAAGATAAGCAAAATGCATAAAAGTTGAATGCTCATTCTGTGATAAGCCATGTATCATAACAACGTTTCTTAAAATGATTTTTTGACAGAGCGAATTCAATTTCTGCGCGCGATAAACGTGCTCTATGCTGGCAAAAAGTTATATGACCCTGCAGAACAGTGTTGTGCGAGTTTTGATATACGGAAGTTTAGAATTCAGCGAGTAAATATTATTGCCGAGTAAAGTGAAATCTCGGAAATTTCGAGTAAAAAAACTAGTTATTTTCGCAGTAATTAAAAAAGTACAAAGTTGTAATGAACAAATTTGACAAAATTGACTAAATTAAAAAATGGCTTTGCTAAATTTTTTTATAAGCAAGGAGCTTTTATTATATCGTTTTAGTGGATGGTTATATACAATGCTTAATTTTTAATTTTGATTTTCGAGGCTTTATTCCTTTAGTAATTTGGTGTAAGTGGTATCTTCCTGAGGTGATACAATCAGTGAGACAGCCCCGAGTGAGGATTACGTGTCCTTTCACGAGAGCTTTGTAATTCTGCGACAAGCAGAGTACGTTTGACATCTGTCTTTTGGAAGCAACCGTAATTATATATAACTGCGCAAAATGTTACATTTTCTAGCTTTTCTGGGCATTTTACGATCCGCATTACTTCTTGATATTATAATAACTCTGCAAGCACAACGTAAGCTCAAAATCAGCAGCTTTAGTCCTTGGTTCAGAATGAAAACTAGCATCGTACCTTCAGCCGATTGAAAAATGCAGGCAAACAAAACAATAAGCCGTGATTAACGATGCATCAGCTAGAAATCCAGCAGCGGCGGCAGCAACAGGAGCGGTCAGACCAAGACGGCAGGGGGGAGGTTTACTTTGTTCGAAGGAAGGCGCGAGGGACGCCGGGCGGAAGCGACAAGTCGGGGGTGTCTTGGGGCATTGTTTACTCGGCACTAAGTAACCGAATTACCGGCTGGCGCGTCTCTCACTCGCGCTCCATCTCGCTCGAGATTAGAAGCGAGGGCAGGGCCTCTCGCTACAGCTGTATACAATCAAAGGCGCGATGCAACGATCAGTCAACAGAGCGTCCCGGCGCTTGCACAGTGTCAGCGCGTCTCGGGGAAGCGCTCCGCGGAGAAATGTCGCGTTGTCGCGGTTGCAGACACGTTGACACGCCCAAGCAAGCAGATACGTCTCCCGCACTGGCTGCCATCAGCTCTCTCTCTCCCCGCCTCCATCGCCCTGAGTGTCCCCGACATTTTTCAACGCTCTTTTCTGCAAATATCCCCGACGGATCGCTCTCTTCTAGCTTTTCACGCTTTAGTGAATCCGCGTAGAAGAATGCGCGCGGGGAGGCTAGTTTTTTCGGCTTGAAAACTTTTATTTTATCAGCGAAATTAGATTTTAAGGCGCAGGGAAATTATTTCCCCCGCAAAATTAAGTGAAATTGCGCTGAGAAATTTTAATCGCAGCGGCAGCCAAGTAAATTGGAGCTTTTTAAATCCCATTAAGGGAGTACTATCGGTACCGGGCGAGTCAAGCGCGCGTTTAACTGTCTTTGACTTCCGTGGTACTTTGATTTGGCAATGTCGCACAATCGTTTGACCGTCTTGTGTAGTTTTCTTCTGCTTGTTTGAAATGTGAAATCTTTGCTTACCTTCAACCTTAGTGTTATTAAAACAATAAAAGTTTATATTTTTAAATTGTTGTCATTTTTATTTTTTTTGTTTTATATATA
>UCOM01002787.1:0-22934 GCA_900474385.1 Ormyrus pomaceus | reverse complement strand
CCACCCGCCCCTCCGACCACCCTTCTCCCCCGTTCTCACCCCCATGCACCGCCAGTCGTACGCTCTCTCGCTCCGTCCACTGCCAACCTGCTTATTGCGGATTTTTATTACCTATATGCTACTCTCTCTCTCTCTCTCTCTGTATGCGTGCCTTCGCTTTTTTTAGGATCGACGCTGCATTACTTTTTTTTCGACGTTCATCCGATTTTCCGAACCCTTGGCCTTTGGATTGCGGATCGGAATGGAGAAGCGTGCTCGACTTGAGCACGAACCCGTTAAAAATATACGCCGCCCGTCGTTTTCGTGCTCGAAATTCTCTCGCGATCGAGTTTGATTGTTAATTCAGATCCGCTTTTCGTTTTCCCTCTGAAATTAAAACGATACAAATTTTACTGTGCTTGCAAGCTCTTTTGGCATTAAAAAGTAAAGTTTTTCTGATTCTTGCACAAAATTTTCGTTACGTAATGCAGGAAAATTGAGATGTACAGATCCAAGTTGAACTCTTGATAGAAATCAAGACTATAAACATGTAATTTTGTAAATTTTCAAAAATATATATATCTATAATGCAGTGCATGTTTCTCATCAGCTAAATAGTAAAAACTTAAACACAAACTTTTAGTACTTATAAATAATGAGACAGTATTAAATACATGTATTTTTCATCACTCTTTTTAATACCAAAATGTCAAGGATTCGATTAGATAAATTCAAATAGAATCAATATTTGCTTGAAATTAACTCCTTACTCTATCGATAAAATGTCCGGTCGTGCAAGTAAAATCTTACCCTTTCTTTAAGTTAAATTTTACCTATCTTGAAAAAAAATAAAAAATAATTAAAGTGATTAAATGAATTTCACATTTAATACGACTATTACTTAAAACACTTAACTTGGTGTAAAACCACAAGTGTTAAAGATAAAAATAAAATTTTTATTTCTACGCACAAAAAATCTTAAAGGGAATAACTCAAAAAGTGCAAATGCTTAAAGTAGAAGAAGTCAGATGCGGCAAGACTAATGTGTTACAAGGAGAAGCAAGGACGAAAACAATTTAGAACGGAATTGTATTTGCATAATTTTTTGGACACGAAAGATACAATCATCTTATTCTATACGTTCAATAAAGACGTCTGAAAAATTAGATTATTTTCGTAAAAAAATTCTTTGTTTCTACTGTTACTCTCCAGTTTATTATTTTTTTATGACGATATAAAAATTTACTTATTGTCATAATTAGACAGATCGTAACTAAAGATGGAGTTAAAAATGTTTCTACGAGGTTAACAACATTTTATCTTGCTTTAATATCAATACAGTCTTCCGAGAGTCTTCTTCAACAAATCAAGTAATTTATTTTTATAATATCTTGACTTACTATGCACTTATTACACAAAGAGAGTGTTTTATTTATTTGGCGAAATGAAAGACTAAAGCAATAATACAACTGTAAAAATAAGCAATTTGCAAACATACCTACGTATCAATATATTCAATTTGTGTCTGACCGCATTTGACAGCTTTCTACTTCAGTACTCACTAATATGTTCTAAATTTAATTTAACTTAAGTAAAATGAAAAACTCTTTCGTAGACTATTAAATTAATTAAAATAATAAAAGAAAAGACAAATTAACATAAACCAGAGTACAAAAATATACAAGTCACTGACATCCAGATATGCAAAAAAAAATATATATATATATATATGAGATATAGAGCACTTCCTGTAGAGATATGTTACATATCTGTGCACAGGTCTGGCATAACGAAACTTATTTTAAAAAATTTATTTACTAATTTCTTGAAACATTTTGATATCAACAATATAAAAAAGTGTTTAAAAAATATTAAATAAAATTAAGTTTGCGCAATAAAAAAATAGCCTTACGAAAATTAGTACGTGACGTCGATAACGAAAACTGTAGTACCATTACAGCTTTTTTGGATTCTCTGGCAGCGTGACCCAGCATAAAACCTCTCATTTATCAAAATCAAAACTTCTGCAGCTCCACGCAACCAAAAACACGCATTTTATTTGAACAAGAACGTTACTCAAAAAGTAAATATATTTTTGGTGGCTGCTGCTTTAATTTTAATTTTGCCTTCATTTAATTTCGTAAATTTAACATTTTTTATTATACATTAAAAATCAACTATTTTTACAACTAGTCATGTGAAACTTTAACAATCCAAAAGAATTCTTGTTTTTACGTGTATCAGGTATTAGTTTTCTTCGCTGTGCCGACGGTCAATTCAATGGCTCACTTCTTTCTCAATGTGACAATTCATCTTACTCTTGATTCGTGAATCCATGATCTCAGAAGAAATCCCATCTTCTTTTACCCTGCGTCAAGTCAATATCGACATGATACATCTTGTGATCCTATAGCAGCAATGGGTTTCTTTTACTTCTCAAATTTACTCGTCGATATAGATACCTCTCTTTGTAGAAAGAGGAAATAGCTAATAAAATTAGCACTACTTGTTTAATTTGAATATATTTACTGAACGTTGATATTGTCATGTCTATTTCTCGTAAAATGTTGTTTGATTAGGAAACTTTTCGTAACTGAACATATTTTTAAGTATTGCTGTGGTGATCTTGATCTGTGCTTGAACAGATACTGAAGAAGCATATTTCTCGATAACCATGTAAAAAATTAAAATAGATATAAATTAATGAAAAAAAAGTGTGCAAAATGTAAATTTTGATAAATCATATTTTTGAATCTTAGTTGAAAAAAGCCATCTTAAAAATCAAGGAATTCATTATTTTTCTTATTAATCTTATAATTCATTATTCATCTTACGATGAATCCTACGTTACACTCCAAATCAACGAAGGAAGGCAATTTCAACTCAGAAACCAATAAATATTTTATATTTTGTCAAACTTTAACCCGAATTTTAAATCTATAATGAGCGCGACCATTTAAGTACAGTCCGCAAGATGCAACCTAATTAAGTTCAAGAAGAATTTTTGAGCTTTTGATATTTCAAGTTCTTATCGCCATGAAAATTTATTTTTCAATACACGTATATTTACAAATTGGGTCCATGATTAAATGAAAAAGCAATTTTGGTTGGTAACATTTTTTATTAAATATTTTATTACAGGAGGTTAAAATATTCATAATGCATTCGGATAACAGAATTTACAAATATATCTCGATATTTTCCGTATATATATAGTGTGTATATACACATCACATGTTCGTATGTAAACTCTTTTATAATTTTATATATATTTACATGACCTAGTGGCACACAAATTCATACGTCACGCTACTCTCACGCTATCTTTCGCAGTAACTCACATTTCTGTATACGAATTCACAACTCTTATTATCTCTTCGATTTCCTATTGATTTTCGCGCTTCCTTCCTCGCCCTTTAAATCCTCTCAAATTTATCTCGATTCGTCGTCGCGCGGAATTTTCCGATCACTTTTACGATATAATTAATTTACAATATATATTTACTTTTGTGTTTAAAATCATCGCCATCGATTATTCTCATTGTATAATATTTATATTTTCATTAAACTCTCATACTTATGTACTCTCGCGCTCACAGGCACACTCGAAACTACAACGATGTTTCTCGTTTCCTCGAGTCATTTATTTATTTTTTTATTATTTTTTTTTTTTTTTTAATGCTTTTTCATAATTTTTCGTTTATACTTCGCATATTAACAATATCGACGTCGCCGCTCTGCCGAGTTTTCAAAATTTTCGGGATCCGTTTTAGAAAAAAAAAATTAACGGATCCGAGTTGAATATCAAATTCATGTGCTCTCGGCAATTATTATATTAAGCACTGCTGCAGTTTTGTTTTGCGGTAAAAAAATTCTCAGCGCTGATCTATCTACTATAAAATTATTCAAATCGATATTTTTTTAGTAACACGTATACAATTATTTGCAAATAAAAACACGGGGTTGTTAAATTAAATTTAAAATTAAAGAAAAGAAAAGCAGGTAGTTTTGTGCTAATGTACAATGCGACGAAATTGCGACGAAACCTTATTTTTTTTTCCGCAAACGTAAGTACTTTAAATTTTTGAAGTTTCGCCGAAATTTCACTTTTTTTATTTTTTTGGGACTTTTTCTTTTCGATTTTCTAAAAGATGTACACAATTCAACGCATTTTTACAAAGTTCACTATACTCATTGATTCATGGAGAGAGCAACGCGTAATTCTTAAGCGGACACGTTCATTCTCCGAGTATATCTCGTCTTTGCCGATTCGCGCGTTTCTTTCAGTGGCAATATTCGTAATTATAGCACTGTTAATAATGACAATGATAATGAAAGTGATAACAGTAATAATATTATGATAATATAATAGCAGTAGTAATAGTAATAATGATAATAAATGAATCACGTGAAGCCCATCGCAAGCGCTAGTTATTTGTAACTCGAAAGGAAAAAATAAACGTAAATGTCTCCTTGTGATAAGAGAAAAAAAAATCAACATTATACCTATAATATATTCAATAACAAACAAAATAATGAACGTTGATAACATAGTATCGAGGTGAAAAAACTATGTCCACTTTTATATTAATAAACGTGATACATATACAAGCATAAAAAATTAAACTACGACAAATTTTTCAACCCACAATAAGCGCGCACTTTCTATAAAACTTAGAAACATTTTTTTCAATCGAAACTTACACACATTTCGTGTTTTTGTACCAACATTTATGGCAGTTTAATCGTTTAAGCACTCGCACTGAGCTCGCACATCAAAGTAATTTCACTTTTTTTTACAAAAGACATAATACAAAAGCAAGACTTATGATCAAACAAAACATTGCATTGCTATTTAGTCAAGTAGATAGGAAGAAAATAAACCGTGAGCCAATTGCTTTCACCAGAGTTCCTGCGACGCGTCAACGGCAGGAACGTTCACCGTTATACATTTCTACTATTTTTACTTCTAACTTCTTGCTCTATTAATCTCTAAAGTAAATTTTTCACTCTGGATCATAAAGAATGAGATTAGTATTTTGATAATGTAATTTTTAAAGATTCTTTGTTTAAGCTGTTGTAAAGTTCACGTATGGAAGTACGTTATTGACCATACATTTTTAAAATAGTGTCGTGTTCTTATGAAAACTTCATAATAGCGATACTAAAATTATATTAATATAACTGCTGGTAAAACATAAATCTTTCAATATTTATACAACCGTTTACAAATTAAGTAAATTTATGAGGATTTAAAAATTATTTGCTCTGAGATTTGTTCATTTTGAGTATTGCATTATTATAAGTCACTTTTAGATAAATATTATTACAAAACAATACAGAAATATTATTATTTAGTAATACTATTATATCATTTTGCCTTAAAAAATTTAGTGTACATCATAAAATGTTCAAAAAGAACATTTTATATTATTTAAAGACACTTTCTGTAGTTTTGCTCACGACAAATTTGATCCATGTTATACCAATAGTGAAATATTTACTTCATTACAATATATTTTGAGAAACGGATTATTGAAAAACATTCGCATAACTTTGCCTTCCTAAGTTTACATTGAAATATTTTCATATCTTAAGATCTATTGCTCATGTAACGTGATATACTATCAAAATATAAGAAATCATGGAAGCTTTTTCAATAATGTTTTCTCTATGGAAAGAGCAGCCAATATCAAAGTCCTAAAAACATCAGTGAACATTTTTGAATTCGTTACTCGGATATTTATGTTACATTAGTTTGATATCAATCTAGAAACATCATCACTTGTGCAACAATATTGATCGCTATTTTTTGTCTGCTGTTTCATCAAAGGACCTCTACTGCTCTACAATATTCATTGAATCTATCAATGAGAATCGATTGCTTGCAATATAACGCAGGATCATTCGACAAAATTGCAGCCGGTTTATGTGTAAGTCACTATGCCATCGCGATTTACAATGATTTTATCGGATTTATATTCCCCTAAGAGTACAATCTTATATGCAAAAGTGAACTCGAAAATAGAATAATAAAGCTTTTTCTTTTTCATTCTTACTCACTCATTCGCTCGCAAATGAATTTCTCTCATAATCTTCTCTTACGTATTAGAATAATCAATGCTTAATTTCTTCCCCAAACGTTTGGATCAGTACTCTTTCTCTCTCTTTCTCTCTGTTAAAAATTTTTCATCTTAGTAAGTTTCATATTTTTTCGTTTAACGCTTCTGCCACTGATATGGTCCATTATTTTCTTCGACTTTTGATTTCTTCGGACATGGTAAATGCGTAATACTGATTCGATCGAGAAACACGAATGTTTGAGCCAATCGCACGCCCTTAGAATCTATCGTCAAAAAATCACCCATCGATATAACAAGTTACATCGTTGTTCTCTCTCGTCAAAATGTTTTTTCGTTTTTTTTTCTTAACATTATAAATATCGTAGTAGCGTTGCTCGTTTTCTTCACTTAAACGATCGATCAGAGTCGCGCCATTTCAAAACTCTACAAAGTTCAAATGAGATAATTAATCTATCAGAACAACAAGTCAGTTTTAAGATGAAATCAAAAAGCGAAAATGAACAAAACCAGCACGAAAAATAAATGTTATTGTATTTTTCACACTTTGAAAATATTGAGTTGAACGACAAAGTTAATCATAAAAAAGTTTAAAAAATTTGTCAGAAATTTTGAAATTGGTTTTTTTATCGTAATCAGGCTCACGATCCTCTACAAGTGAAAGACGACAGACTTTATACGCACTTATTATTCACGACCACTATTACGATTAAGGCTAAAAAGTACAAGCTACATAAACTATGGGCAAGTGAGTGGTTGAGAAAAGTCGATGCGAGTTTTATTCATCTAAGACTACGAAAATCACCGGGACTCACGACGCGTTCGATTGTCCCTGACCTTATATCACTGAATCGCTAGAAAAAAATTTTTTTCCTTTGATTTTCACACTGTTTAGTTAAATGGACACTGCGAATAAAAGCTCAAATGAAGTTTAGTATATTCTAACCTTAGTAATTTATTATTTGGTATTAAAGAACCAGATCGCTTCTTGCTAGTTTATCTTGGACGAGTTGAGAAACCTTCGCAACAATTTTTGGCAGGAAATGATAACTTATTTTTCACATTTCTTAAATTCAATTTTGAGATTATTTATTTCGGTACGGAAATCTAGTTCCCTTCGTCAAATTCTAATATCAAAACTTAAAGCTTGTTTTCACTTAGTATCAAATAGAATATCAAATTACTAAACTTTGTTGATAATTAAAGTATATTCAACAAATTTTTTAAATTCAACATGCACATTTTGGCTTTTTTAAAATTAAATAAAATATGTTCACTGCAGGCTATGTTACAATTTATTTCAATTTTTAAACTTATTAAAAGTATGCTACTTTTACCAATAAAGTTTAGTTAAAAGATTGAATTCTATGTACACCATTGAAAGCCTCCAAAAAACGTAACGAGGTCCTTTTTGCGCACCATCTGCCATTAGAGCCGCATGAATTTTTATAATCATCTTTGACTAGCTGCCACGGACAAGTTTCTCATATTTATAATCATTTACGAAAAGAAAGTGAGCTGTTGCTATAAAAGCTCTCTCATTTTGAAAGAAAAAATTAACGAGATGAGCTTCAAACATGTCTTGTAATCTCCCGAAAAAAGAATTGAGAATTGATCTCCACTCGGTTTTACACTCGGTTAACTTTTAATGTCTTAGGTCTATTTACACTAAATTGATTATTTAACGGTAAAATTTTTACAATTAAACTTTTTACACGATTACATACGCTTTGTATAATTATTAACGCAAGACCGCAACGTATATGGTCAAAAAATTGTCACTCCAGTGACTACGAAATAATTTTATCTTGCCTACCTTTTTAGAAGGTTTTGCCTACAGATAAGGACGACCGAGAGATAAAAGTTTCGTATAAAATTGCTAAAATTACTCCGATGGACGATTTTTATGTCTACTTATTGTTTTTTTTTTTTTTTTCTTTTTTAAGAAAACAAAATCCATCGGCTTCAGCGAGATAACATGTATTCGACGCTTCTCTTTTTATTATTATTATAATTTTGTCACTTTTCACTTATTATTTAAACACACATAAGAGCGCAACGGCAGCTAGACAATCGAACACTTATGGTTTTTCTCACACGCAAAGTTAAAAAATGTACATACAGTAATGTGTATGAATGTGTGCATATGTAGGTGTGAGCGTGTATTCAATATTTACACTGAATTCTAGTGAAATAGCGACAAGTATAACAGTAGCAGCAATAGTAATGATGGCATTAGTTTTTAGCAGCAGTAATAAAGATGGAAGTTACATGTACTTATTCATTTTCCTTTTTTGTTTTAGTCAAACATGTGCGACTCGTTTGCCATATTTATCAATTAGCAGTGCAGCAACGACATAGCATGTGGCGCGATACTTGTTACCTTGATTTGCTTCGTCAGTTAATTTTTTTAGGTATATTCTGCCGTTTTTTTTTCTTTTTTTTTTTAATTATCGTTTATCGATGAATTCAGACGAGCGCATAGGTGTCGTACGATATAAGAGGCCGAAATTCTTGCTGCGCGCGTATATACGTTGCGGAAAGTGCGAATTGACCCGGATTTTTCATATTTACAAAAAATTTAGTAAAAAATTCAGCAGCCTTTCTCTTGGGTTAAACTTATTTCATATGTTCAAAAAACACATCGCGTTTTATAAATAAGAAAGTGTATCTCATGATTGAAGATACATCGCGTAAACTTGATGATTTCATGAGTTTCATCGGGTTGAAACTGACTTGTAAAAAAATATTCAAATTTAATTTTACACAACAATAACTAACAATAACAAAATGATTGCCATTTACATAAACACGATAATTTCAGGCGTAATTTATACCTCTTGTCGCGCACGGCACCTTATTTCGTACAATTTGGTTTGCCGAGATTAAAAAAATCCACCGGATCCACGTACGTTTCACTAATCTTTGAAAAAAAAGATCAGTGTCCTCAGTTCCCCTAATGCATTTCCAGCATTTTAATGTTTCGCACGCAACGCGCTACGTGTCTAAATATCCACATTAATAATAGCAATAATATTATCAATAATAATAATAATAGTAATAATAATCGCAATAATCGCTATATACCATAAATACGAACTTGTAAAAAGTTTACATAATATACCGCTTACCGTGAATTACGAAAACGAACACTCTTCTCAAGAAAGAAAGTAGAAGGAAAAAGAGAATAAGTAAAGAGAACAGAGTAAGGCGATAATAGTAAATACATAATAATAAAAGACGAATTCTGAATTCTTGAAAAAAGTGTGTGTGAGCGTGTGCTAGATATCATATAATACACGAGTTTTATCTAGAAAAGAAACCACGAGCGATTTGATTAGATATAAATAGTCGATCGCGGGCGTCTCATTATTATACCAGTGCAGCGGACGACAGTAATGATGATGAGGATGACGATAATACGAATGAAGATGTGTAAGTGCGGTGATACTGCTACGACTGCTGGCTTTTTTTAGAGACGACGGTGATGGCTCAGGTTCGTCCAAGTGGTCCATGGCAGGGGATCACTTGTCAGAGCTCTGGCACTGTTCATTCCCCGACTGCTTCATTGTCGAATAGTCCAACCGGTATTGGGCTGTAAATAATCAAAAACAAGCGTACCGCCGTGATATGCTATGTATATACAAACAAACCTACTAGAAATGAAATGCAACGAAGAACGGGCAACATCAACGTTTCCTTCATTTATTTCCTTAAGAATTAAATTAAAAATTTTAAACAGTAATATAAAAATAAAACATTAAAAAAACAGGTTTTTGAAAGATAGACTTTTCAAGCATATATGAAATAAAACGTGCTAACGTAGACATTACCCAAACTTGATGGGAAAGAATGCATCGACAAACTTATCTTATTGGATAATGTAAAAATTAATGATATAATTTTTCAATAAATTAATCCAATAAGATATTTTCATTAGAGAAGGAGTGCTGGACACCATACAGACACAAAAAGAAATCTTATTTTACAGGATTTACAACAAAAAGCGACAATTTTATCTGCACTTATTGTAAAACATTGTACCATTTCAAATGGAATAGTAAATTGCAATAATTTCCATATTTTTTTCAATTTGGTATGTAATTAATATTTTTATTATTGTCTTATTTTTTTTTAATTTATGCAATTTAATCATATAAAAAGATGATTATTATGCGTATTTTCTTATTTGTTTGAATCAAATTAAAGTATATCTACAATAGACCTGCAATTAAAGAACCAATAAATACTTTAAAAATGTAAAAACAATTTTAAACAATATGAAAATTATGTAAATTTTATATGAAAAATGAAATGATATACAGATATATATATATACAATAAAATATATGTACAGAATTGTTACTTTTGTTGTGCGCATATGTGTGTTTCTGTATGTTTTGTTTATGTAACACTTATTTTTTATTTTTTGACGAGTATCCTTCATGTAAAATACATCTTATATTAAATTTGTATTTTTTAAATTTCCCATCAAAAAGAATAGAATCTTAACGTATGTAATAACATCAATATGTCATATTAATTATTTTTAACGAACATGCTAAAAGAAAAGTATCTATTCAACATCAATGAAACTTAAATTTTTTTTCATTCACCAATTGTGTTACATAAAAACACATCACATTGACTAATATAAAGTTTTTATCGTACTCTCCTATGTTAAAATTATAAAGTATTTAGAAATATTAGCTTTGCAGTCCTTTATGAAGTCCAGCAGATTCCTTTAACTAATACCTGTTAAAAATTTTTTGAATAAAATATTTCGTTCAAGATTTTTAAAGATTAACAATAAGTACATCTTATTGTAGCCAATTATTAAATGAAATAAAAAAGTATCTTGATAAAAATATTTTAAAATTAAGATAAAATATAATTTTGAACGAAATGATTTAATCAAAATTTAGTTAGAATAAGAAAGGTTTTAATTTTAATCTGTTTTTTCATTTTATGAAGACGTACCTCTCCTCGTGATGTCTTCCATAGTTTGTTCTTTGCACTCGGGCGCCGTATGCGTACTGCTGCCGCAGTTGTAGCACGACACCTTTTGCGGAGGAAGTGCAACAGGCGGCGGCGCTGCGCTAACTGGCGCGTACGTTGGGACCGGCGCGGCTGGTACATAGCTTTGCGGCTGTGGTTGTTGCTGGGGTTGCTGCTGCTGCTGCTGCTGTTGCTGTTGTTGCTGCTGCGGCACCTGACCCGACGTACTCTGGATGGTAGCGGCGGGAGGAGGTGGGGGAGTGCCGGTGGCCGTCGCGACCGCGTTGGTGCCGCCTGGTGGAGGATGTCCGGGATACTGATACATCATCTCGCCATTGGGCTGATAGGCTAGAGTGGGATAACCGGCAGGCGCAGGCCTCGCGTAGGCGTGCGTGAAATTAGAATAAATACCGGTGGTGGGTCGAAGGGCCGAAAAATGTGCATGTCGCGGCAGGTAGGTCGTCATCGGCGTGTGACCCAGTGGCGCTGGGAAGGCCATACACGGCTGAAGACTTGTGGGAGGAGGAGGAGGCATTCCGCCACCGTTCACCATACCAGAAGAATGATTCTTGTGCCGCATCATATGGGTCTGGCTTTTGCGCGCACGTGGTCGCTCCTGATTCTGTGGTGGGGGCTGCTGCTGTTCGGAGTGCGTGGATGGGATGGAATGAAGAGGTGGAGGAACTCCGCCGGGGTGTTGCTGCTGGTCGTTTGTCATCGGGGGTGCAGGACCATTGTCGTTGCCAACCCAAGGCACAGCCGGAGGTGTTTCTGGAGGTGAACGGCTACCTGTGCTGTCCGAGCTGCTGCTTTGCGAACAATGCCTGCTGTTTTCAGGCTCGAGTCGAAGAGCTTGCAATTGCGTTCCTAAGCAGTAGACTGGTGGGCCATTACACCTAATGAAGCAATGATTTATTCTTTAATCACATAATCAAGTAATGACATTTAAATGCGTTATTATTCTACTATTTTACTCTTTTCTTCGATGTACAATTACCTTGAAAAACGATTCTGAATGCCAGCCATGGGTACTGTAGCGAGGCAACCATAGCATGCATTTTGAGCAGGATAGATAGCAGGTGGTGCGGGGAACATTTGTATGTGCGTGGGGTCCAACGGCGGTGGATATCGTCTCATATTTGCCATCGCCGAGTGGTTTTGAAGATGATAGTTCATCATCGGATCTTGTATCGTCACAGGTTTTGTATTGGCATTGTCATTAATATTTTCCATTGACATAATCTGTAATAGCATTCCAATATTTAGAAAATATAAAGTCTAAAGAATTATTTGGGAATTTGATTATGGTTCAATATTATTTTATTACATATGATTGTGCTTATTTTTTATGATTTGAATACTTGATTTTGAACAGAATTTTGAAAGCCAAATTTAGAAAAAAATTAATAAACGTAGTGAATTTATAGTGTGAACTTCGTTCTCTTATGAGCTTTGTGCTTGAGACTTATGAAATTAACATTCCTTTATTAATTTTACACACCTCATTTTCCATTGCATCATTCGTTGAGTGCACGTTGTTGGGATCATCGAGTTTTTTTTCTGGAGTTTGATTAATACCGTTTGCTTGTGATTTCATATTATTCAGTACGTTTGATGTCATATCAACTTTCGATATATCTTCATCACTCAGTCTCCTAATCTATTAATCAAAAAGACCCAAGCATATTACCAAAAGAATTTAACCTATTTTCTTTATTTTTTTCAACGCGTAAGGTGTGATTTGCTGTTTTAATAACTTCAAAGTTTAAAAAAAATTGTTACTATTTTAGGTGCCTTCAAAATTTTGGTGTTCTTTTTTTTAATGATTAAAAACTGTATTCATTATATAATCCCAATCAATAGTCTTTTGAAACTATAATCATTTTCTTTTCTTTCTTTCATTTTAAAGTCGAAGGTTTAGTTTACTGTTACTGCAAAAACAACATACCTCGTTGTTAGAGCAGTTTTGGAAGTTGCCCTTAAAGTTTGGCATTTCCTTGTTGCTGGTCTCGCGAAGCGCGTCACCGGACAACGAGGGTTTCAATCGAGGTGGTGGAGGTTGCTGTTGTGGCTTTGAAGATGATGTAGTCGTTGATGTGTCTATGCTGTTATGCCTAGTATAAGATGAATTGTTCATCGGAGCAAGCGGTCGCGCCGGTAGTAAGGGTGGAAGTGGTTGAGGCTGATGTGATTGCTGCGGCGGTCCTGGAAGACTCCTACTCGTGCCCATCGACGGGAGTGGCGGTAAAGACGTTGCAACACCCTGCTGTATAAACAATATAAAATATTTCTTATTACTTTTCAATAGTACATTGATTTTTCTTCTATTGCATTGATTTTATAATAATTATTTGATAAAACAAG
This sequence comes from Ormyrus pomaceus, assembly GCA_900474385.1. Lineage (NCBI taxonomy): Eukaryota > Metazoa > Arthropoda > Insecta > Hymenoptera > Ormyridae > Ormyrus > Ormyrus pomaceus. The sequence goes on along the minus strand of UCOM01002787.1, from coordinate 9,513 downwards.
TACAAAAATATTAATAATATAATATACCAGGGCAGTGGAACTTGTAATGTTAGTTTGACTGCTGGAGGTCGAAGTTGATGTTGTTAACGTGGTTAACGTCGGTTGTGTGACCTGGCACGAGGTTCGTGGCTGCTGCTGCGGTCCATTTGTATTATTACTATTATTGCTATTGTTTTTACGTTGCAACTGTCCGGTTGGAGAGTTGCTTCTGCTGTGAGACTGGGACTGCGAAGGCGAAGATTGTCGACTGACTAAGGGAGAGGTTGGATAAGGTAAAACGTCGCTCGGATGATACATGAACTGATTGTGACCCATCATGACCTGACCTGTCCAGGGCGGCATGTGATTCATTGAAGGGAATCCAACATGAACGTACTGAGGATGCCCACCTCCTTGCATGGCCATTTGTTCAGGACTTGGGATGCAAATACCTGGAGGTGGCATACCTAGGCCTGGTGGCATACTGGCAATCATAGCATTACCTCGCATCGGCATTTCACCTGAAAAGTGCGATTATAATGAATAAGTATGTAATTACTGCATTTCTGTAACGATTTATTTATCAAACATTGTTATACAAAGAAGTAAAAGGGAATTTTGTTTAAGTAACTAACAAGGTTAAAACTTTTATAAAATTTTAAATGCATCAATAATCTTTATATTATCAATAAAAAACAGCACTTGAATTTTTCAAAGACATTTTGAATTGCTACTTTTATAATAAGAGTATGATGTAATCAAGTTGTCTAGAAAAGTGAAAGTCTACAAATATATATATATATACTATTTCTAACTGACATGAATATTTGCTAAATTTATCCAAGCTACATTAAAATTATTTTTTTATTTTAACAACATTATTGGTATTATTTAATGAAATAAGATTTAGTTTTGCAATTAGTTTATTTTTATTAAAAAATTATGTAACTTTAGTATGAAGTCACACCGTGATAGTAATTGCATCAGTTAAATAAGAAAATCTATTTTAATATAAATAGCTAATTGAAAGGATATTTACCTTGAAATGTTTGCATTGGTGGGGGAGCTACTACACAGTTGGTCGAAATTTCTGTTTCTATTCTGTCATTTTGATTTACGCAAGGTATACATCCCTACAAAAAAATATTATATGTAAAAGTTTTAATTATGTATATATATTAATAATTTAAATGTTATTTCTTACTTGTGTGGACTTGAAGGGCACAGAACCAGACTTGGGAATGTTCAGGCGTGCTTCTTCCTCCTGCAATTTAAGGAAAATGTTGCCAAATGTACTTTTCTGCTCATAATTGAAGGCTGGATGATTAAGAGCCATTGTATAAAGCAGAAGAAGTTCTTCCAAAGGTTGATCTTCCTGTGTGAAATTGGTCCCATTTAACAGATTGCTGATTTCTTGAAAGTCAAAGTTTGACAAGTTTTTGTACAGGACCACTGCACAGGAGTAATTGCAGGAGTGCAACAGCGCCATGTACAGAGCAAGTTTTCGTCTTGTACGCTTGTCAGTCATACCAAGATTCGTCAGCTCTGCCAGGTCTGAAACATTGTTAGCACGATGCTCTGTGTCTCGCAGGACATTATAATCCCGCTTGCCTAGGTCTTCCACACAAGTGCCTAGATACCGTACTTCAAACGGTAGGCACATATTTAATAACGTGCACATTACATCTATGCGCTTATAACTGAAACAAACAATTAAAAAATCAATTTAGACAATTCAATTTAAAGTTTCATAGCTAAGGTATGTCTCTTTGTACTATTGAAAAATTTTTCAAACAGACATACAAATTTATATTCTATATTGCTTAGGAAAAGAACTATTTATATAAAATTAATTTAATATTGAAATTAAGAAAAAAAGTAGATAATCAACTTTTGTACATTTCAATGTAAATTTCAAAAATCGATAGTACTTGTGTTACAGAATTGTCATAGTTCTAATATTGATAAACATTGATTGATGTCTATTATAATATAAGTAATATAAGTAGAAGTAAATTTTTGCAAGTAGAAATTACAGATAAATATTTATTTTCATAAAATCATTTCTCTGACAGATTTAACAAAACTATTAAGTATTGGCTAAAGTATAGATGAACATGTTCTAAATGAGACTGATATTAATCTGCTGCTAACTTCATTATCATCAAACAGTATACAAGTTACTATTCGCAAACCTACATAATGGACGAAAATTTTATTTTATAGAGATTGCACTTATATTCAGCAAAAAAAAAAAAATAATAAAACCTTTCACCTGTACTTTATAGTCATTCAACAGGATGAGTTAATAATATACAATAATGCAGCTATAAAAATAAGTTACTATTTGTGAACTTTCAATCAATCATTTTGATAAACAATCCACATTCTTGTGCATCTTTTTTTGTCATAAATTTAAAAGCCAATTCAATGGCCTATTTATTATAAAGGACAATCTGGTGTAGATTGAAAACCTTTTTTGATAACCAAATTTATCAAAGCCAAACCCGATTTCCCAACGCCTAAGGCTAATTACTCAATATGTTTTTCGCCGACACAGGCTAACGACTCGGCATCGCGATTTTCACAGCTCCAACGAAGAAAGTCGGGCCACGTACATCGTAATGTGCAAAATACCGAAGTCTGGAAAAGCGTACAAAGCCTAGAAAGCCCATAGAGCCAACGGGCGCTAGTGCAAGGGAGACAGAGCTACATGCAGGCATAGGCGAAAGAGACAGAGAAAGAAAGAAGTTGTCCTCTCGTAATCGTACGCATTTTTGCACGGCCGCGCTCGAGAGGAAAAGCTCTGATTTCGATAGCACCTCTCTCTCTCTCTCTCTCTCCGCCTGTTCTCGGCAGATATTTTCCCTTTCTTCGGCAGCGCGCGGCGAGACGCCGTGCGTGTGCAACATACAATTTCCACCTTCTCTCTCTCGCTTCGTCTGCCCATCCTTCTCCATCTACTCTCAATGACGTGTTTTCCTCTCTGTTCCGCGCGCGCAAAACGTCCGTCTTCCCTCCCCGAGAAGGAGTCATAGATTAAGATCTGAGAAAAGGGCCCCTGGCCGTTCACTCACCTGGACAAATTTCCAAACCATGATACCACGTTCTCCTTACACACCATTGCCAGACAACATTGATACCACTTGGTGATTGAAGAGAGGGGCGGCCGATTGTGTTACAAGCGATTCTCGGACTCGCTCGTGTCGTCGTCCTCGTCGCCGTCGTCTTGCTGCTGCTACTGCTACTGCCTCTCTCTTTCGGTGGGTCGCGCGCGCACACACACACACCTTCTCCTCTCGCCTCGCGAAAAACTCGAGAGGACGAGCGAGCGGCTTGCCTGATCTCTCTCTGCTACCCGTCGTCGTTGTCCTGCTTTAAACTCTTGTACTAGGGTGTCGCAGAGGCGGTGATCTCTCAGTCGTCGTCTTGGACGTCGCGTGCTGTGCTGTGCGCGTTCTCGCACCTACGTATGTGTATATCTCTCGAGGAGCAGCACAGCGCACAGCTCGTGTCTGTCTCTCTCTTTCTCTCGCTCACTCACTCCCGCGGAGAGTAACAGAGAGAACGCTCAACGAGGATCGATGCGCGCGCGGGAAAGAGAGAGAAGGACGGGGCTGCGTACGCGCTCGTACGTGTGCGCGCTCTCTTTCTCACCAACACTCGCTGGCGAATTTTTAATGTCGCCGACGACTACACACGCTCGTCCCCTGTATATACTGTGTAAGCGCGCGCGCTCTGTCTTTCTCTGGATATAGTTCGTTTCTCTCTATTGTCCCGGGACGACGACACTGCCAGTGGACGTCGAACGACGACGCTGCTCTCCTGCTGCGGCCGGATAATGGGTGCAGATGCGCCGCCGGATTCGCGAACGGCGCGCTTTCTCTCTACCTGAGAGAGCGTCGCTAGCTCCTTCTCCCTTATCGGCGCTGCGTCCGCGGCGGGCTGAGAGAGACGGAGCACGGAGGATGCACGGCTATTATCTACGCCGCTGCGGGCTTTCGGCTCGGAGGACCTCGTCCTCGGGGAGAGGCGTACTGGGCGCACTGCTGCTACTGCGCGCACCACCTTGCACCGCTACACCGAAGTATACAGTGCACGCTGGCTGGACGCGTGCGCCTCCGACGGTATTGTATCGGTTGTAAAAGCGCGAGATACGTGAGAGCGCGGAGCACCGCTGCAGTGAGAAAACGCCGCCGCTGGCTGCACGCCGCGAACTGTGTCCCCCGAGCTGGCTCGAGAGCTCGAATATTCACATTCACATTCACAGTATTCACACTCTCGCTTGGCGGACGAGCTCTGTCTCTGTCTCGGCTTTGCGGGCGCGTTTTGTTTTTGTTTTCGTGTTGGCGCACTGCATTTGCACGCGATACCCGCCACCCAGCTGTTCTATTCCACCGATTGACTTTTCACCGTTCTATCTCACGAATTCGGCTCGAATTTTCGAAAAATTCCGCCGCCGCCGTCGCTGTCTTTCCCTCCGGCTTCTATATACGCACGCGTCTTACATGCGCCCGTTGCTCTCTTATCTCAAGGAAAAAAAGCTCCGCTTTGTTTTCTTTTCCGACTATTAACTCGAAATCAATGCGTCATTTTTAAGATTGAAGTTAAAATATTTTAACGTTCGAATCGGCATCGGCAATAGCTTGCTCTGTTATTCTATTGAGGATTATTGAGAAACGCTTAGAGGAATTTTATTCATGAAAATTAAATTATATATTGGTGAAATGAAACGGTTTTAAAAACGATAATTTGCAAAAATTAGAGCGTATTGCATCAAAGGTGTAGGAGTGAGAACAACGAATACGGACGAGACAAGCGCAGCCACCAACCAATGGTCGATTTTGTTACTGTCGTCACTATCCCGCCTCTCGACTGCAGGCCTACCAAGCATTGCAAAACCAAACATAACGTGCGTGCTTGTATTTAAATAGACGATTTTTTATGAATAAATGTATACTGGAAGAATCAAAATGTAAAATATGTACCCTAAGAACAGTCTCTAAAAAATATTAAATTTTAAAGGCAGAACAAAAATAATAATATTATATCGATTTTTAAAATTATAAGTTTAAAAAATAAGCCTCAAAATTTAAAAGTATCTATGTATGTATACATTTACTTATAAGGAGAGTGTTCAACATTTAGGTAATAGATTTTCCTATAACTTTGGAATATTATGTTTCCTAATGTTATAAAATATGAAGGAATCTGCGTCCGTTTGGCTTAACGCTCGATTTTTCAAACGTAGAATCTGATTTTACCTTTCGAATGTCAATAGTTAAATACTGTACCGTTAATAATTGAGAAGTCATAAGTGATTAAATAAAAATCGATTCTTCTTAGATTTTCGCTAAAAGAGCACATCATTTTTTAAAAATGAAGCGTTAGACCGAACGGACGCGGCGTTCTTCGTATTTTAACATTAGAAAACATCCGAAAGTTATACAGGAAAATTCATTATCCAAATGTCGTACACTCTTCTTATAAATCAATCAAAAAGTTAATATGAATTTTTTCTGTACTTGCGTCTTCTTAAAATACTTCCTTAGATAATAATTCAGTTAGTTAGCAGCGGTTTTTCTCTTATTATTTCTTGGATTTCAGCTGGAACTTTCATTGTAACTGTACTTATTAGTACTCTCTTATTAGTATACATATGCGTAAGAAACCCGGGCTAACAATTAACGTGTATAGTATAAATATAATTAATTGTCACTTAAAAACGAAAAACTAAAACGGAAAAAAAGAAATAGTGAGAGGTTTCAAGTAGGAATTCGGAGGAATTACTCAGATAAGCTTTTGCTTTGAATCCCTAAATTGTAAACAGTTTCGATTTAACTTCCCGATATTTTTGTGCCCGTTTAAAGATGAATTGTCAGTTTGATTTAAGTGAAAAAGATTAGAATTTTTATTTAAAATTTCTACTTTGACAGAGAACTGAAAAAAGGTCATTGATTTTTCAGTAGAAATAGCAGGTTCATACAACTAATAGTTTTAGAAACCAAAAACGAAAAATTTAATAATTTCAAGTTGCAAGTAAAAAACTTAATTCTAATTTTACACAAGTTGAATATAGGGTTCATTAAATAAGGTTAATAACACGCCGCAGTGTCGAAATTTTGATTGTAACAAATAATTAAAGACGATCTAAATAATTTTAAGAGATCATTAAGTCTTTCTTACTAATTCAATATCAGCAGCTAGTTACTTTTTAGTTATTACTCAACATTATAAACTGTAACATTCTATTATAATATCTTTTATAAAATGAAGTGCTTCATAATAAAAATGAATTATAATTTTGCTTTTTAATCAGAGGCACCTCTACTTTTCGAAAAAAATAATGCTTATTGAAATAAACTTTCTTATTCTGAAAATTTGATGTACCCTCTGATGGAATCTCTCATAAAATTTAAATATCGAGAAAGTATTGGATAAAATTCGAACAATATAATTTTCAAAATTATATATTCTAACAAAGGCACAAATACTGCATTTAGTTTATTTTACAGTGCATTTTTATTATTAAATATAATTTGTTTTGATTAATATTAATTTATTATATGTATTTTATTAATTTTAATTGTGTAAAACTTTGTTGTTAACTTTTTAAATTTAACATTTTAATCAAACTCAAATCAATAGAAATTTTTATTGAAGCAATTTTTTAAAGAAGTTGACACACATACTGCTAAAGCATAATTTTATAGGTAACAATTACAAGTTAAAAATTGAAACAGCAATTTCAGTTTTCAATGTATTTGTTCTACACGTGCATGTTCCTGCAGTTCCGTGTGGTCTTGTATCACATGGAAGATGGAAGCCTCGATGAAAGCCCTTTCCTAGGTCGCATACGTCGCAATCGCAATTGTAATAACATTAGTAACGAGATAATGGAAGGATGCATAATAGAAAATAGAATTGAAAAAGAACCAAATCAAAGACGCTTTTACCGACACGTTACGGCGCTGCTGTCTTTCTTCACTTCAGTATTATTTTGATATTTCGTGTGATTCCTTTGACCACGTGCTTTTCAGTGTTATTACTTATAACCTCTACCGGCATTTTTAGTCATATGAAAATTAAAATACCAAATGAGAAAATGAGTTTTGAGTAGCTAAATGATATGAATATGTTTAATTACCTTTTAACTAGTAGTTTATCTAGGCGTATTAATGATTTCAAATTTTGACATTTATTTTGAGTACAAAGGTTAGTGTACTGTAAATCTATTGCAAGTTTTATCATTTTTATTATATTTCTTTATGTTTCTTTTAATTGTAGGTATTAGTTTCTTTAAAACCATTATTTTTTTTTAGATTTACAGGTGGTAAATGCGAAGAGTCTTTTGTGTATTGATTGAATCAAAACCAAGCAAGCAAACATGAGTAAATTTTACAGATTGGAGGCTCGGAAGTCCGTTAAGCATCTGGAGCCAGAGAGTGTTACATTTTCAATTCTGACAGCAAATGATATTAGAAATTTGAGTGTCAAAAAAATAACAACATCTGATTCTTTTAATATGCTTGGACATCCATTACTTGGTGGTTTATATGATCCTGCCTTAGGTAATTATATAAACAAATGACTGAAAAGAATATTTTTGAACAAATTTAATTTTTGATTTCTAATTTTTTGATTAAATAAAACTTTTTAGGACCTGCGACTGATTCTTCTGATCCTTGTAGAACTTGTGGATATAATTTGTCAAAATGTACTGGACATTTTGGACACATCGATTTGCCCATGCCTGTTGTAAATCCATTATTTCATAAGGCTTTACAAACGTTGTTAAAATTATCCTGTTTAAATTGTTTTACACTACAAATTCCTACCTATGCAAAGCTTTTGCTTCATGCCAAATTGAGACTTTTGCAAGAAGGATTTTTTAGTTATGCAGATGGGTTAGATTCTGAGGTAAGGTCAGCTTTACCAGATTCAAATAATATTGAAGAAGCCCAAATACTTTATATTGGTGATATTATTGAAAGTTATATACAAAATGTTCGCAATATAGAAAGATTTAATATTGGAAAAAATTTTTCTGCTAAATTAAATCTTAACACAAAAAATACAAATATGCAATGGCACACTTATGTAGATACTTTTTTGAAGCAATATAAAATTGGAAAAGTCTGTATACATTGTCATGAAGCAATTCCAAAAATTACTGTTTTAAAAAATAAAATAATGACAACTAAATTACATAAATCTGATAATAGCCATTCTGTTCATAAACTTGAAACTACTATTTTAATGCCAGACCAGACTAAAGAATACATGCAGAAATTGTGGCAAAATGAGACAGAAATATTAAAATTAGTGATTCCTTGCTTAAGTACTTTAAATAATGAATATCCTACAGATGTATTTTTCTTTGATGTAATTCCAGTCATACCTCCAATAGTAAGACCTATAAATTTCTTAAATGGTCAAATAATTGAACATCCTCAAACTCAAGTGTATAAATCAATTGTTATTAATTGCCTTACACTGAGAAATATCATTCAAGCTATTCAAGATGGAGATACAAGTAAACTTCCTGATGCTGGAAAGATTGTATTTAACAACACAAGAGGTAATTCACCCATTGAAAAACTTCACAATGCATGGCAAGAATTGCAAGCTAATGTAGATCATTTAATTGATCGGGATTTAAGTAAGACATCAGATTCTGCTAACTGTCAAGGATTAAAACAAATTATTGAGAAAAAAGAAGGTGTTATTCGAATGCATATGATGGGTAAAAGGGTAAATTTCGCAGCTAGGTCTGTAATCACACCAGATCCTAATTTAAACATAGATGAAATTGGTATCCCAGAAGCTTTTGCTACCAAACTTACTTATCCAGTTCCAGTTACACCATGGAACGTTGCAGAGCTACGACAATTAGTGTTGAATGGACCAGATGTACATCCTGGTGCTATCATGGTTGAAGGAGAAGATGGATACGTCCAAAGATTAACTTCAAACAGGGTACTTAGAGAAGCTATTGCAAAGCGACTCCTTACAATGACTGACAAGACCAATAAATTTTTCCAAGGAGTAAAAGTAGTTCACAGACATTTACAAAATGGTGATATTTTATTATTGAATCGTCAACCAACTCTTCATAAGCCTAGCATTATGGCACATAAAGCACGTATTCTTAAAGGAGAAAAGACTTTGCGTCTTCATTATGCTAATTGTAAAGCATACAATGCAGATTTTGATGGAGACGAAATGAATGCACATTGCCCACAAAGTGAATTAGCCCGTGCTGAAGGCATGTTTATAAGTAATGTGTCAAACCAATATTTAGTACCCAAGGATGGGACACCTCTTAGTGGTTTAATTCAAGATCATGTGATTTCTGGAGTTAAACTGACTGTTCGAGGAACATTTTTTGCAAAAGATGACTATATGCAGCTTGTTTTCTCAGCTCTGTCAGTTATAAAGGGAAATTTAATTTTACTACCTCCAGCCATTATAAAGCCTGTTCCTATGTGGTCTGGAAAGCAAGTCATTTCTACCATTATTATAAACATCATA
>UCOM01002786.1:0-22934 GCA_900474385.1 Ormyrus pomaceus | reverse complement strand
AGAGAGAGAGAGAGAGAGAGAGAGAGAGAGAGAGAGAGAGAGAGAGAGAGAGAGAGAGAGAGAGAGAGAGAGAGAGTGAAAGAGTAAAAGAGAAAGAGCGGGTGAAGGAGAGACTGAAAGAGAGAGAGAGAGAGAGAGAGAGAGAGATGGTGAAAGAGAGGGTGAAAGAGAAAGCGAGAGTGAGTGAAAGAGGGAGAGAAAGAGAGAGAAAGCGGGTTGGGGAAGCAGATAACTGCAAAATTGCGCGTCATATTATTCTTTTTTTAAGTAAATTATGCGAAGATTATGACAATCCTCGCAGAATTCAGAACTCAAGATGCAGCAGTGTGTATACATAAGTTAGCAGCGTCGAAAGGGAACGAAGGTGGAACGTGCGAGATTTCGTGAGTCAAGGGGTGGGAGAAGTGACGAATTAGGCAGTGGCGCGCGGTCACAAAACAGTGTAAAAAAAGCGTTGTTGCACGAAGAAGCAGACGCGTCTGTTACAAAAAGTAAGTTAATAATGAAAAAAATTGGGAGCAAACTTGGTGCCAATTTCTCCCGCAGTTGCTGTTCTATAGAAATTTGTAAAAAATTTGAAAGGAGACTTGGGAATGAGAATAAATATTGACGAGAAAGAAACGAAAGATTTTAATAAAATCGCAACAATTCGGTAAGCAAAGCAACCGAAAATATGAAAAAATTAATTAACTATTAATTAACAATCTTAAGTATAAGTGGAAATAATTTTTATTCGATGCGCAGAGTGAGTTGCGAGTATATAGTTGTTGAAAAGTTTATAGTTGGACTTCATATTAGATAACTGAGAATAAAGAGAGCCGTCGCGTTCCATACGTGGGGGGTCACCCGACAGCAATATAATAAATAATGTTAAATTAACATATAAGGATGGAGCTCAATGTAAATATTTTAATATAAAAAGATAAAATATGCAATTGGCAAATGAATGCAGGGGTGGGGGGAGAATTAGTGTTGGTAAAAGAGGGCTGAAGAAAAGTGATTAATTCTAGCGTTACGTCGATGAACAACGAAAAAATCTCTGTCCTATGCATCGTGTTTTCTTTCTGTTTTTTTTCTTTTTCGCTTTTTTTTTATTTTGGAATCGAAAACGCAGCTCTAATATGAATTTTGACTATAAAGTTATGGTATTTCTTTATAAACAACAGCTAAATTCTATTATATGAACGATTATTACAAACTGCACACCGCAAATAGTGGAAATCACGAAGACATTCCACGATCGGGACTTAAGTGCATAGGCAACGGATAATAAGGATTTATTGTCTATTGGACGATTTATAGTACTATATTTTATACTTTATATAATCTACCGTTATTAATAATTACATTGGTTGGAGATAGTTACTTTAAAAATACGATTTTATCCAAGGGGTGGTTAACTGATAGTCACAACACGTCGTTGCACGTTATCTTTTTTTTTCATATTTTTTTGTTCGACTTTCATCGGTTGAGGTGCAATCCGTTGTTTTTGTTTATATATAGTTTTTCTTAATAATAATAGTCACACAATCTCATTGTAACTTCTTCGGTTGTAGGATAGATGCGATTTAATGATTTCGCGTGCGAAGAACACAAACGGTAGTTAGACGAAAATTGCGAAGGAGAATTATTTTAGCAGCGCGGGTGCATTATATCCAAAGCTAGTAACATTAAGAACATGCTCAAGACATAAGATTTGGATACTATTTCAATCATCTTTTTAAACACTGTATAATTAGGCTTGATTGCTTGCAAAAATTTAGTTCTTTCAACTTGCGAGTTGCTTCATTAAGAGCAGTTTGATAATGAGCTTGGACTTGATCTTAATGTAAATTGTGAATGATTAGTGAAAGCAAAATGTTTGCTTGCTAGTAAAGATGTACAATGCAGCCTGACGCGAAATGGAGCAGGTAAAAAATGAGTCCGACGAATTATGGGCACATTTGCACAGTTTTTACACCTATCCAAACAGAGCATGCATGTAAACCGAAATAATTTAAAATAATATATTAACAATAACCAGATTTTATTAATATATTATGCAGATTCTTATTCTTATTCGCTGAGGTATAATATATATGTATAATATATATAATTATATATGATATATATTATATAATATTATATGTATATATATTGGATAATTTATTTTATTTTGTGTTACCGTTTTAATGATTTTATATACACTGTTGTTACTGGTTGACGAGAAATATAAAGAGCAATTATAATAGTACAGCGATCCCGCCTGCAAACGCACGCGATTTATTTATTTTTACACGAACTGTACGCATTATATATTACATATAAAGAAACAGGTATATAACAGAGACACGTTATTAAGGGAAAGAAAAGTAAAAACGGATATGTGTACACACACAAAAGGTCATGAATTGTAATATGTGTAGCATGAAGCGAACGTAGAGAGATGTGCATGAAGGGTGCAGAGGAAGATAAAGAAAAAAAGAAAAAAAAAACTTCATGATGATGCACACCGTAGGCCTACCCCTGGTAGATCATAAATAAAAAAAAAAGGTTAATTTTTATGTGTTCGTTCGTATTAACAACTCTTACGTTCATCTATATCGATTTCTTTTATTTCACTTTTTTTCTAAACTCGCTGATCTATATAACAAGGACAAAACCATATTATTCGATTATTATTGCACACTTGTAGGCATTAATATAGACGCTCATTGCTCCATCAGCTTACCAAATATATGTAGTATGCCGAGTGTTTATTTTTAATTAAGGATTTGGACGGTTCGTCGTACTGCAGCCCTTACGACGGAAATCTATACATGCGTATAATATAGCTCTGCGAGTATATTGTTTTGTTTCTTTCTTAAAGAAAAAGCATTAAACCGCGGAATCGCTGAGCGATTCGTTTACTTAAAATAAAGGAAATTATTGTGATTAAGATTTGTGAGATGCGCTGCTTGCGACGTTCGTTCGTTCCATTTTTTTGTAAGGGCAGCAGTACTTGTCAATTACGTTTCCACCGAGCGATTATGTAATTATTATTATTATTATTATTATTATTATTACTATTATATTATTATTATTATTGTTTGTCTGTGAGCATGCGTATGCCGTGTACATGTGTATGTACGGTCGGAGCGTACGTTTACCTCGATCACTTGACCAGCTCTGTCGATACACGCGCAAACGTACGCAATCTTTGAAAAACAGCGAATTTAGAATGGAAACGTTGCGATCAAGAAAAAGAAATTTTTTGTTTTTTATATTGTCATTTCCACGTTTATTATTATTACTATTAATATATTATTATTTAGCAATATTATTTTATTGTTAATATTATTATTATTATTATTATTATTTTCTATTATTGTAGTTATTATTATTATTAATATATTATTATTATTATTGTACATCGTCGTTTGTCATTAGCTTTCTCGCATGTGACATGAATGTAAATGTACTGTGCTGTGCAGTTGAATTTGCCTTCTTGATGTTGAACCGCTCAGAGAACAAAATAAAAGCGACGACTTGAAGACAAGTACTGCTGCACATCCGTAAGTTTATCCATATGCTTAAATTTACTTGTCAAATTATGAGCACACTTGCGACAATTGTCTTACTTTTTATTTTGTAATGAGCGTGTGGTTAAACCGCGAGTTTTTTTTCTGTGTAAGCTACTGTTTTTCCTTTGTCAATATTTTATAATTTATTGTTTCAACGGCTTGTCTCCTTTATTTCTTTTCTCAATACTTCTTTACATAATTGTAGTATGTAAGCCTTGCTTTGTAAATGGGTTTTGCGCGGCACGGTGGAAACGTAGGAAAACGAATTTCACGTTTTTTTATTCGATTTTTCTCGATTTAATTTAGTTGTCTGCTGTGCGTCTGAAGTCATTAGATGTAATGAAAAATTTCAAATATTTCAAGAGACAAAATTTTCCTCTGCATGATATCAACTTCTATTTGCCAAATGTTAGACACTTGTCAATATTAAATTTTAAACATATTTTCAAAATTTGAAAAAACTCGTTAAATATATTAATTAATAGATTATTTAGTTGGTCATCAAGTTATTCTCTTCTATTTATTTGGTCCAATATGAAGAAATTATGAGGGGCAAAGTGGGGATGCACTGTACAAAAGATTCGGCTACATAATTTAAGAAAAAAAGTCCGATAAATTTATCCTAATTATCAAAACTCCAAATTTTAACATGAATTCTTTCCAATGAACGACTAAATAAGAAAATAGTTATCGAATAATTGTTTTAGTTCATCGGCCTTGACGAACCAATAGAAAATTCTTGTCGATGATCGAAATTTAAGTTATAAAAAAGAATTCACGTTAATATCAGTTGTTTTTTAGCTACAGTGACTTTGGACGCGAATGAGAGATCCGTCCTCGACCCCGCGGAATGCTAGAGGAAATTAACTAGATAGAAAGAATGAGAGATTGCGCGAATGAAAGACAGAGAGCGAGGAATCGACTGAATGAGAGGAATCGAGAAAGTATGTCTTTGTTTGAGAGAAAAAGCAGGCGCGAAAGAGGGCAATACTCGGCACTTAAATTTTACGTGGTACAGAGAAAAAAAGCAGACCTAAATCTGTCGGGTCGGCAGGCTGTCAAACCTAAACTTTTTTATTGATTGATGAAAATACGAAAGAAATTACGTATTACTACTACCACTACTACATAACTATTACTACTACTGCTGCTACTACTATCACTAAACAAGAAAAAAACTGTCGCTACTACTACTATTACGTATAGGTATTTATATATTTACAATTGCGTGGTGTGGAGTGGAACATTGTGATATAATAGATTGGTGCTAACACCTTATTGAAATTGAAAATGAATTTAAAGAACTAAATAATTAAAAAAAAAAAAAAAAATGAATCGTGCAATATTGCGATAGTAAGAGAGGAGGAGAAGGAGGAGTAAGAACAAGATGAGGCGTTATCACCCAAGGGGTAAGAATAATAAAAATACACACGGAGAGAGAGACAAAGCGAAAGAAAAATGATGATATAAATAAAAGAATAATATATTTTTTTTTCTTCTTTGGTAATTGTCTTTTTTAAACGTGATATGGTTGTCTTTGTTCTATTGTCGATGAAACGCAATTAGACACGCTGTGACTGCAATGCCAAACTTTATAGAAAAAAAGATACAAGAGCGAAAGAGAGAGCGAAAGAGAAAATCGGGTCGCGAGAGAGCGAAATTGTCGAAGAGAGGTAGAGTGATATATTATATAACGGAATAGGTACGAACTATTATTATAAATTAATACTGTATTTTACTGTTGATTAACCTAAAAAATGTTTTTTCTTGCAAAATAAAATTTATATTGAAAATCACACTCTTTCATTCGGATCCTTTAAAAACAAAACACACAAACATGCACACATTTGATGCCCACTACAGTTTCTTTATTTTATACGCCACTTGTTGAGTCACTTTTTTTAGATGAGTTATTTATTTTGCGTCTCGAACTGCGCATAACAGAAATACGAAACTCAGATTGTCGATGGTATGGCTGGGCAAGAGAAGGATTTAATCGTATTCGAATATATGTATTTTTTCCAAGAATATTACGAACAATTCTGCACGTTGTTAGTTTGTGCTGAGAGTGTAAATGTAATTAGCAAAAATAGAGAATTTTTAATCGTGGCAATTGACTTTGGCATTCGGTAAAAATTTCATCAATTTTCGTTCCAATTCCAAAAAATACATAGGTTTTTTTATAAAATCTTGTTAAATCGTCTTGTGATATACTAAATTCTACATTCCACTGGGCGATAATACTAAAGTTCCCTATATAGTATTATAAACAAATTAAGATAAAATAAACTGTTAGCAATCTTTCTACAATATAAAAAACGCTGTTCAAATGCGGACATGTATATACAGAAACAACTATATTATATACATCTTAACTCCATACATGAAATAAATGTATCCATGTACATTTTGATATTTTTGAGGGTTGGGTGAACTTTTACAAAGACGTTTTGAAATTACGCTACAATTAAAAAAAACATGGGCACTTGCATGTTCAGATTATTGCGTTAACAGTATATTCATCGTGATTAAGAATTTTGTGATGTAAACCATTATGTATATCATTGGGAAGACATGATGAGAAATGGAACGTAAGCTGTAATTAAAAAGAAGCGTGTAGCATAATTAAGAACGACGAACAATTTTCTTCAATTGTAGTCCAAAGTCTGATTAAAATTGTGATTTTTTAAAAAATTAAGAATTAAAAGATGAGGTCAGCATAGCGTATTTTTGTACGCCGGTACATAATTTACCTTCGTTTAGCATACTTGGCGCTGTTTTAATATTCTTTGCAAACAAACTCGGAATTAAAAATTTCAGCTGAAAAAAAGTATTAAGTTATAAAAGACAAATTAAATAATTTTCTTAAAAAGCATGTATATTAATGAATTAATAAAAGTCATGAAAAATTAATTAGTTTTCAAATTGTAATTCTTAATTATTACTATAGCTATTTCTTTACTTCATTCTTTATGAACTCGCGGATTTAAATCTAACATCGCGTCTGTCACAAACAATAATAAGAATTTAAAAATTTGAAAAAGTATGTTATATTTTCTCTACTTGTTTGTAAATTTTAACTACAGCACAATCAGATACTGACTGGTAAATATTGATAATTAAAACATTAACAAACACACAAAAATAAAGCGATAAATGCCGGTTTCCAATCGCGCAAATTTGGAAAACTATGTATAAATAATATGCTACGCTAACTCGATTTCATTATTAAAGGAAGATAAGGATTATTATGAATAGTTCTTAAATACTAATTGTGATTACGTCTTTTTATTTTTTGTATATGATATATGATTGTACAGACTATCCGTGATTCATAATTTTTGGTGTTCATGAAGTAGTTTTTAACAATTGAAACGTAAATAAAAGAAATGCCAAGTAAAGCAACGTCAAAAGAATGAATCGTAAATTGCGTTTAATGTATTTTATGCAAATTTTTTGATTAAACATAATTTTTGTAGTAATAACACAAACGTGTTAATCGAATGATTTTACTTTCATTTCCATATTTCTTGTCTCTTTTCGTTTGCATTCTGGTAGAATTTTTATTTGACAATTGCTGTTTTGGTCAACTTGTGATCCAATTCTAGTAAAGTTCATAAAAATATAGAGTTATAAGCTCTTATAGTATCTATTTATTCTTCTTTTATTGTCAAATCGATGCATTGTTTTTTTAATATTTCAATATTTCCTCGGTCCTAGAAATAAATAATCTTACTATCACGCCGGAAAATAAACGTCTCTTTCGTCGATGAACATTTCAATGAATTTACAAAACAGATAAATATACAAATCCGGGTTAAAATCAGGAAAGAAAAATCGGAAAAAGACAAAAGAGCGGAGAGACGGCGCAATCAGTGGGGGCACGTCGCGAATAAAAAATGTCCAGCAGCAACAAGTGGTCCCCCGTTTCCGTCCGCCTCTGGCTCATACATTCACTCACACTCTTCGCCTAAGATCGATGAAGCACTCAAGATGGCACGCGACGCCGATCACTCGCCCCACTAGGCCGCGCGCCGCTTTTTTGCTTTTGCCAGTTTGACCAATTCGGTTGACTTTCAATCAAAGAACGAGATAGCATTCATCCTGTACGCCCTATTTTTCTTTGCTTTCTTTTTTCCGGCGACTCTCGGCGGCGACGAAGCAAGCCTGCTCTTTTTCCCGACTCTGCAAATTTTCTTTCATTTTCTTTCGTGTAATGAGACAACTTTCAGGGACATTAAAGCGGTAAAAAAGTGCACTGATGTTTTTCCCGTTAGATGAAAATGCACGCAAGGAGAACTTTGCAATTTTTCAGACTTCCATTCGAACAAAAAGCTGGAAAATTTGAACTACTTTTGCGAGGAAATTTTAATTTAAGTACAAGGAATACTTTGTTAATAGTACATCGATACTAACCCCAATTAATTGAAAAATTATTAGCTAAAATCTGGATTCGTTTCAGCCGAAATTTAAAACTCAAGGGAGCCTTAGTTTTGACCGAAGCGTCCATTCGGCCATTGCGTTATTTTTGATCCTTCGATTATCGCTCTGCGCTCAGGAATTCCGAGTTGTAAACTATAGCAAAGCCGGTTGAGAGATCATTGATCTCGACTCTGCAGCTGCCGTGCAGCTCACCTCCCACTCTGTCTACTCGTCTATCTAACCATCTATCTATTTATCTCATTTTAGCTCCGACTATGTACATACCGTCGATAATGTATTCGCGAGCATACTCGATTGAGCCGAGGAATGTGACTCAGTTACGGAAAGCCGGTGCAAGCATCCTTCTCTCATTGTTTATTGGATGATAAGTTACTCTCGGTCTCTTCTTAAAAATATACGCTCCTCCTCGTAGGAAGGATAACTGTTTGTCCTGCTTTAAAAATAGATCCTCTTTAGCTGATGTGAAATTGATTTGCTGTTGTCTCGAACTTGTCTTGGGTGCTTCGGTTATTGATTGATATGGAGTGTTGTGTACAGGATGGATAGTGTAATGAAAAGTAAAATATCTTGTTATTGAGTACTTTATTTTGAAATCTCTTAAGAAAATTAAATCGAATTAAATAGAACTCTAAAATTTCTTTTCACTCGATCTTCTTCTACATTTACTATTCAATTTATTGATAAGATTGTATTCTTAGCCCTTTTACCGCACTTTTTTACAAACAATTTTTGCGCAATCGGGTAAGTTGAACGATTTTATGATATATTATTGAATGCATCAACGGTAATGGGGCTAACTATGTTATGACAATGTACTTAACGCTTTTTGTGTTACAATATACTGCAGCACTTCTTATTATACAATCAATCTTAGTCTTTAAAGCGAGAAAATTACATTGGTAAAAGATAATAATAGATTGATCCTTTATGTGAAGCTACTTGCAATAAATTCCTTCCAACGCCTTATCACCGACTCATTAGCTTTAATTGTCCATTTTATCATCTTCTACGGCTCTTTTTGTCTTTTCAGAACGATATAGAATTGTAAAACTGCACAAAACGTGTCTAAATAACACCTACATATTCATTCTTAACCCTTCAATCACAAAATAATCACAATTTTCCACGAGGACACAAAAGAATGACATTTACACTGCAATATCCTTGATTGCCAGCTCATTGATGATTGTAACAGCGTGCAACTGCGTAGAAAAAAGCATAAAAAAAAAATAAATAAAAAAAAAAAAAACAACCCTTAACAGAGTTGGTCGAACAAAGTCTTGCCATGCTGACTGTGATCGTTTCTGTTGTTGCAGACCTGAAAACTTGGCGGATATCACAGATATTTGAAAGACAGAGTAGCACGGACGAGAGGAGACGGTGTTCGTTGTGCGGTAAGGTCGTAACCAACGTGCGCAATCACTATTATGTGCACTTCCCCGGGAAATACGCCTGTTCGCTCTGCCCGGCCGTGTACACGCGCAGCGACACTCTGCTGACGCATACGCGCATGAAGCACGCGAACGTCCAGTAGAGAGGCGCCGCCGCCATTTTCTGAGCGCACACAGCAACGGCAAAATGGCGCGCGCCCCCCTCTCTTTTCCTATCGCTGGTCGTCGTCGAGTTTACTTGATGCTCTTGTATGACCACGTCAGTGAAGTGCCAAGGATTTTTTCGTTTTTTTTCCTTTCTCTCTACTTTTTTTTGTTCCAAGGGATGTGAAATCGTGAGGTACAACAGTTTGCATTGTTTTTGCCTCCTCGATATTTACTTAAGCTAGTGGACAGTCAATCAAAATTTCACATCCCTTAGTTGTTATTCTTTTAATATTTAATTTTAATTCTAAATTTAGAACATATATTTCTTAGTATTAAGCTTTTTTTTTGAAGTCTAATGTGCTGTCAGTGCAGTGTTGTTGCAATTTAATATAAGTGTTTTACAGAATTAATTGTAAGCGTCGTAGAAGGGTAGACGATCTCACTATAATAATTTTATTACGTCATTTTTATAATGTAATTTACAATGACCTTAAAGTTAGCTTAGTTAACATCTTTTTTCGTACTGTATTCTACTGCACTGGCTGTATTATTGTTTAATTTAACTTTTACACTAATTATTTTGCGTATATTTCTTACAACATTTTTTTCATTAAGTAAATTCGCCACGACTAGCAAAAACTTCTCAACATTTCGAGAAAAAACTGTTATTATAATGTTTATTATAAATTGTTATATTTTGAAAAAATGCGCGATAATGTGATGAATTTAGAGTATCGCGTTGAATCACTTGTTAAATACTTGAAAACTTCGGACACCGTCTACTTTTATCTTTTGTACGTAATTGTTTAATGTGTTCATTAATGAAACTTAAATGTCCATGATGATATTTCACAGTTAATCAAAGGAATTATTAGGTCAGAAAGTACAAAAATACGAAAGTGAATTTATAATATCAAGAAATTCGACGATCGATTCAAAGAGTTACGTTCGACGAATGTTGGCTTTGCAAAAATTCTTCAAGCCGTTGACTCAAATTTTACTTTCGAAAAACAAAGCTTCAATATTGTATGTTTACTTACAACAAAAGTCGATTGCTTTTAAGCGTGAATTTCCTGTGTTAATGATGGATAGTTCACAATCATTCCACACTTTACAATGATAGTAATTATATGATTGCGCGGTAACGTTTGTTTTTACAAAATTATGATTTTCAAAATAGAAATTACTCATTTTTAATTATTATTAAATGTACTGTTTAATAGAGTTTTGTGCTATAATGCATGATTTATAGATAAATGCCTTGCAAATTCATATTTCATTTTAACATAATGGCATATAGTCATCATATACACAAGCGGTATTATAATTATAATTGCGCTGCTTCTAATTGGATATAGTCTTAAATGACACACACAGGTCCCCTCAATTACATATATACATTTCTTTAAAGTAAACGCGTTCGCAAATAGGTTTTAATGTACAAACTACTTGGTAGTTTAATAAATTTTAATAAACATACACTTTTCCCTCTCAATAGTGCCGCGGTTTTCTCTTTTTATTTTCACTTATGACTTACGGGAGTAAAAGAGATGCAACGCGGCACTATTGAAAGGTATATAGGAGTGTATGATGATGTTACTGAAAGTTGCAAGAGATCTATAAAGCATGAAATATAGCACAGCTGATAAATTATTTCAACAATTGAGAATGATTCGTTTTGAAAATCGTAATTTCTAGCCATATTAGCTCGCTCAATTAGGGTAAAATTGGGTGCGTTTTCTTTCTGCACAGCATGCCAAAGAATATCGCGTTTTTTTCAATGGAGGGCAATAGAAGTGTGCGATTACATTCTCGTTATGTGCGCACAAGAGAACGAGGTGCATGTACTTGCGCGCCATCTGCAGGACGACGGTCTCGGGAACGGAGGAGAAAAATTATTGATATACAGGGAACGTGTTTGGAATAAAATTCTGCACTGAATTCCACTAATGTTATTTCAATTCTAGTGCGCACATTTGTATTCAAAATAAATATCATAGTATTCTCTTTATCATTACGGGACCTTTACTTATTTGATCGGTTGATTGTTATCCGAATTACGTTTTAAATAAACATTTTTAAATTATATTTTACGCTGTAAAAAATGTAACGTAAATATCTAAAGTAAAAACGTCCAAATTGGATGTAATGAATAATCGATCGAACGGATTTTAATGCTTCGTTGCGTTTTTTACAAAGTCAATTTTAAGACTCGTTGTTTTAAAATGGTAGCATAATTTTCGAAAAATAAGCGCTCACAGATAAATATTGTTTTTGAATGTCGGTATTTTCACGTCTACATAGAAATGAATTTTCTTATGTGTTTTATTTATTTTTTCATTGAATACAAATTAAAGAAATTACTTAATATTTTAATACTGTATTATCTACAAATTAGTACCGTAATAAATCAACAACATTACTTAAGATAGTCGGTAAAACAGGATAACAATGACATTCCATCAACACTATATCAACTTTGCGGGTTGCGTTGGAGAAGTTGCGACTGCGTAAGATTAAAGTTGTGATTCTTGCATCTCAGGCGCTTAGTAATAATTCACAATTTTGCTTAAAAACGATACTTATTCTTGTAAGTATGATGTAAGTTCATTTGCAAATAAAAACTTAATTTTTAAGCAGTACTTTTTTGAAGAAATCTAGGTTACGGAAGATTCCAGATTATTTTGTGTGAAGATGTTGCAGAAAGATAAATACCATATTTAATTGCGTGGTTTTATCCAGGCAATTTATTTTTAAGATTGAATTTGAAATATTCTGTTATTTGATTACGATTTGCGATGGTGGACAAGAATGCGAACTTCGTTCTGACTCCTAGAGTAATGTTTTAAGCATGTAATATATCAATAAATATAATGTAAGTCTATCAAATAATAGTACAGTGGAGTTTCAATATTTATTTATTTTAGTTTATAAGTTTATTCAAATATACCTTTCGTTCGAAATTATGAAGATTATTTATTTTTTACCTTAAAGACTTAGCAATTGCAATTTAATATTTGAAATCAACAGTACTTGTCTTGCAATGTTCTTATTTAATAACAGATTTCGATATTTGAAGTGAAATCTATCAATAAGCATCTTCATTAATTACCCTTTGAGGTCAATTTAGAATTAATATTAATAATAAGCCAAGCGAACAAAATAAAATAAATTGCAGAAAATCGCAATTCCGCTAACACTAATTCGAACATGCACGTGAATACACATTATAAACTTTTATTTGGTTGAAAATGATAGAGCCTCGATCATAGTAAGTATTTGAATGAGTCCACTAATCTTGAATTGTTCTAATTTTCAACATTGCCTCCGCTTTTGTAAGCCGGTAATCGTATAACAGCGAATAAATAGATTCGAATCTTTGCCAGAACTATTACCTCGATATCGTGACTGGGAAAAAGCTCATTATTGTTTATTTGCGTAAAGAATAACAGCATCTCGAACAATTTATTGGAAAGAAAAGATTTCTCCTGTTACTTGCACTGAATAAATGTTGTGGTAATTTTTACAAAAATTATTGAAAAGTTTTTCACATATTGTTGGAATAATCTTACCAAAAATTTGTCACGCTGACCTTTTTCTTAGATTTCCTTTTTCAAGTATTATAATTTTTCTAACCCGGGTTTAATCGTAGATGGAAATAAGAAAAAGTTTAGAAAAATTACTAAAAGTCATATCGAATTGTTACCATGAAGTCTAATAATTTGGTAATAGGCTGCGATTCTTGGAAATTTTACAGAGCAGTCTAGTAATTTTTCTAATATCCTCATAAGACTATATGTTTTTCAATTTTTAATTTAAATTTTCATGTTAAAATATTATTTTCAATTCCTAAATTTTACTAAACTGAAATTTTCTCTGTGAAATTGAACCGTGTAAAAAATATGATTATTTACATGAAGACTGTTGTGTGGCATAATCGTTTTTATGAGTTGTTGATAATTAAATACTTGTGTAGATATTATAGATACAGTCAACTGTAAATGAAATTAAGGGAAGAAAAAGGAAGTTATGAAGCTTTTATTATAAATTTAAATCCAACAAACATTTTATTATAATTAAGTAATATCTATTTAGTAATAATGTTACATTAGTAAAAAGATAGCATTTTCTTTTTTGTCCACGCGTCGTGAAACAAAAAAGAAAAAAATGTAACGAGCATCGTGAAACATTAGGGCAGCTGTTAACTTAATGTGCGTTTGGAGAGTATGTTAAAACTTGTAAAACATTTTCGTAAAAATTACGAAAGTTTCTGGTATAATTTTCATATTAATGTCGGAATACATATTATGATCTGTAAGTTTTTACTATATAATTTTTAATTTTTTTTCTATTACGTAAGTTAATATTCATAACACGATTAGTAAAAAGTCTTAAAAATCTTGTAAAAAGATTGTTTTTCGTAGTCGGCTACCACGTTATTATTTTGTTTCTGTCTAATATTACCAGGCTTTTTATAATATTTACCAAACCTTCTCTCTCCGTGTAAAATATAATTATTTTCAATGTCTCGTACCGTTAACCCTGAAGTTAGGATAGTGTTAAATTTGAGAAAAAATTAACAAAACCGAGATACTGGTTTTGTAAGCTCAAATTTCAGAAAAGAATGATTTCAGTGGATAATTAAATTGTACTTTAAACGTGTTCACTGTCAAATCTCGAAATTCTAGGATGATAACTTAAAAACGGCGATATTTATCGGCTTACTCCTGCTCTGATGCAACTTCTTGTCTCGTGATAATTTTCTACTAGGGTGGATCACTCATTCAACCTGGGGATTTTGGAGTGACAACAGGGCGCGATGAAAGATAGGAATAAAGAGGATCTTTATAAAAGTATCATAAGCAGTTGTGGTCAGTCTACTTAGTAGAGTAAATTTTTGAAAATTTATTTGCAAAAATTCTCACAGCTTCTCTCAATTCCTTAAATAAATTCAAATTCTTTTATAATATACATATGAAGCTTGAAATTCTCTTCAACAAAGCCGATTACCGGTGCGTGGCAAAATCTCAGCAAGGAATTAAACGACAGCAGTTAGACTGCGCCATTCGTCGCGACGGTAGCGTTTACAGTCCTGTGCAGGAGGAGGCGGTATGAAACTCTGCGGTATGCGGTGTGTGTGAGCTCAAGCCAGTCAAGCACTGTCGAAATTGGCAACGACGGGCCTCTTTTTTTATTTCTTTAATTGGCCGATCTTTTTCCGCTGCCGATAGCTAAAGGTTGACGCGTTGACGGCCCTGTAATTGTCTTGCCTCCACGATTGTCGATATTTCATCCGACGTTTTTTTAAGCTTGTTTGGAGGAAACTTTTTTATTGTTTATTTATAAAATGTTTATTAAATATTTGTGTAATTTCAAATTTAATTAGAAGATGGAAGATATAGTTTCATTCTATAGTTTTATTCTGGTTCCGATTTAAGCGATTTATTGTCAAATAAAATCCAATGAAATAAAATATGATTTAAACTTTAAATTATAGTAGAAATTATTTTAATTTGCTAAATTCAATTTTTTGTTTGTTTGTTAAAATATCTTGAATGACTTGAAAGCAATTTAGTTTATGGGAAATGAAGTAGTATACCTAAATATTTAACATTATCAATAAAAGATATTCTTTTAGTTTTAGACCAACGAGGAAATCGTTGGTCACTGCAAAAAATACCGCCTTTTTTGCAGCCGGTCGTTTAGAAATAAAACTTTGATGTATTTCCTCCGCGCAGCTCCGAGCCAATCAATACAAACGCAGCTTTCGAAAAATACTTGGGTAGCTCGCAAAGCAGCGAGAGGGTTCGGGTCGGGTGATCAAGTCTCGACGTCGCTTACCGTTCGGGCTAATAAAAGTTGGCGTGCGGCGTTTAAAGCGGACGCAAGCCAGCGGCAGCTGTCAATTTTCGCAAACCCTTTGCACGCCCCCGACGCAAGATTCAATTCCGCCCCTGGGAAAGAAGGAACTTGACAAAAATCAACAGGACATTTCACTCTCCATCCTTTCAGCTCTCTGTCTCTTTCTCTCTCTCGCGTAAGCAACCCCTTTCGCCGACATAGATACACTCTTCGAGTGGGGTCGGCGTCACTTGACGTCGATAAACGTCTCGCCCTATCCACCTCTCAATCAGACCCTTTCACTATGACGCGCGTCGATATCGACTATCGACATGCTGTCAGTGCAGTCGACTCTCCCCCGTCTAGTAGACTTATTCGAGGAAACTGGGCTCCGGGGCCAGTTTGGCGTCCGTGCACGCGTGCGTCTGTCCCAGGAATGTCGGAGGAATGTTTTCTTGCATGCAGACACTCTTTCTCTCTCTAAGTGGCCGCTGAACCAAGTAGCGAAGACGAGGGGTATGCGTTTTGTGCGACTGGGCTTACATGTTCGCAGATCCGATGCTGAGCGGCCCGGTGGACCTGACCTACCACGAGATGTTCGCCGGGACGCTGCGCAGCCCGGCCCTCTGGAAGTGTCGGGCCTGCGGCAAGGAGGTGACGAATCGCTGGCACCACGCCCACATCCACATGGCCCAGCGGTCCTTCTGCCCCTACTGCCCGGCCAACTACAGCCGCATCGACACGCTGCGCGGCCACATCAGGTCCAAGCACCAGAACCTCCTCTGCACCAAGGGCTCCTCATAGAATCTGGGGAATCCCGGAAGGAGGCGCCGACGACTGCAGATCGACATCTAAGCCTCGGCGACCGAGCCGGTGCTTGAAGGCCGAACCGACACCGGGGCTATCCTCCCTCGACCCTCTACGTACTCGTGGCCAAACTCCACTCGTTCACCCTTCACCGGTGCACCGACACTCGGGGACGAACCTTTGGACCTTTGCTTTTGGCGGTCTAACAAATTTTAAAATAAACTTATAGTTAATTCATAGACTGAGGTGAGCGCTGTGATTCTCGGAACACCGAACATCGATGGTACTACGCAAAAATGTTAACAAAAAAAAAAAACAGAACACTTTGGCGTCGTTTATTCCTTAGATTTTTCCTCGTGCCATGAATATTTCCCGCCTGACGATTTGAGCCCAGCGAAAAATTTTAGTCGTTCGATCGTCGCGCGTGGAAGAGCTCATTTTGTCAAACGAAGTCGTGAATTTCATCGGGACCCTTTAGCACCGAGGAACGGCGGCCGTTACGTTAAATTCGTTTCGATCGATAATCAGAAATTCCGAGCCCCTTTTCCAAGGTAGTCAAAAACTTGCATTTACTCTCGACTCGAATTTTCTTACTTAACGAACATAGTATTCCAAGCCGAGATTACGACATAGTATTTTGCAACCACCGATATAAAGCATGAAAATTTTAAAATTTCGTCATTTCTTTTTTTAACGAGCTTAATTAGATCTCGCCAAATGATCGAGCATTGAACCTTTGCCGTCGAAGACTATTGTGACTGTGCACCGAATGTCACAGAAGCGCTCAACCCCCCCAACCCCCATGAAACGTGTATTTTCGCCACTTCGTTTGATCGATTTGTCTGTTTTCGATGTGCGCGTGCACAGTGCTGCAAAGGCTTAGATTTTTCTCGTTCTGGATAAAGTCCCTAGATAGAGGGCGCCGTCATCGACTGGGAAAATTTGTAATTTCAATAATTCTCGACAACATACGACGTTCGCTCGGTGTCGACGACGGCGAACTCTCGCAATTATCCGAATAATCCGGGGGAACGATTTTATGTTAGACTGAAGCAGAATGTATACACAGTTTGTACATTCTACAATTTCGCACGTAAGCGTGCTTTATTGATCGTAAGTCGAAGCCAAAGTGTAGGTAGCTGTAATTTAATAAAGATGTAATAATGTATGAGTGTTATTAAGCGAAGAAAAAAAAAAAAAAAAAAAACAAGCGGCACAAAAGGACGCACCCTTTTTCCCGGTGGAATACGAGAGTAGACACGGCGGATCTGCGTTTCTATCTATTTGGACCAATGGTAATTGACTTTTATGTAAGAAAGAAGAAACGAAGCGCGAGGAGAGATTAAAAAACAGGAAGCGTAGAATATAGAAACGCGCTATTTTAAAAAAAAATAATAAAAATGTATTAAGTGTCGAGGCTCGTGTAATAAAAAAAAAATAACGATTTAATCGCGTTGAACGGCGCATACTTTGATATAAATGTGGGGTTCCTAATAAGAAAGAATAAAAATAACAAGTATGACGTTCGACCATTTCGGTAAGCGTTGCCCGCTCGACGCTTTTTGTCCAGTGTGCGCCGCCTGCATGTAAGTGTGGCTAACGATTTATCCGTACAGCTAGAGTTGTAATAACTGTTCTACAAGACGCGACGGCACTTCGCCGATTATCGCGCATTCGGGGGTACACCTGTTTTCGGTCGACGCGCCGCGGTAAATTCGAAAACCGCTCCGATAATAATTCGTATTCTATGTGCGCAAAAGACATTTTCGATTTTATCGCGGATTCGCGAAATGGGGATTTTTGGCGGTACCAAAATCGAATCTATCTATCTAGTTCATTTTAAACTGACGGTCGAGATTGACCTATTAATCTCGAGGTTACAAAGGCGTGACTAATTATTATTATTTATTTATTTTTAAATATAGTACCAAAGGGTTTAGATATAATATTTATAACTAATTGTATTTTCACTTTTTATAAATCGTTCGACGAGAGATTGTTTGAAGTTGTTTTTTGAAAAAGTCCTCCGACTAAAAAAGAGTCTGGAAAAGCGGTGATAAAAATTGTTAGATTATACTTTTTGAAAGCGTTCCCTTTAATTTTTTTGATTAAATTGTATGCCGTGTATAATGTCTAAAGAGATGCCTTTGAAATTGTAGCGTATTAAATTTAATAATCGGGTATTATTATTTGTTACGTGTGCAATTAATCACGAAATTGGAGCTTCTCAAACGGCCCAAATGAAAGAATATTAAATTAATCGTAATTAAATTTCTGTTATCTTTGTTATCTTGAAATTGTTTATTTTGTGTTTTCTGTTGAAGCGTAGTAAATTCTGTCTCTTTGATTGCGTCGATAAGCAAATTAATTAAAGTATTAAATACTGATATAATTTGAAAAAGTTTTTGGTTGACAATATTAACATAAATTAAAAGAAAAAAAAACGTTAAAGTCTTCCGATGTATTATATTTGTCTATTTAAAGTATTCATCTATTTTTTCTATACGTCCTTCAATCGATTCTTCCACGATTATGCTTCTAAGTTGAAGAAACTATTTCCGCGTTCAATTCGTTACTTCCATATGAAAAGTGAACTCCACTTTTTTCGGCAGCACGACGTGCATTAAACAATAAAATTTCTAGCCTATTAATCACCGTTCAATTTCTTTTTAAAGTTTTTCGGCAAAAAAAGCCTCAAATAGTATTACCCGTAAAAGCAAAAAAGAACGAGCTGCACTTTCGTCCGCGCGTTTCATCTCCGCGTTTCATTACACACGCGGCTCGCGCGAGTTGGGCTTTCATATTACCCTCGTTAAAGCACTCGCAATGAATTTCGAATTACAAAATCCTTTGTAGATCGTTAATGCACGACGGACGGATGACGGCGGCCGAAAAATCCCTGATGCAGGACTAATCGAAGCGGCGACGGATTAATAATTTTTTTTTTTAATACCAAAATGGAGAGTGACTTAAAATCGATATGCGCGTTACGCGCGACGTACGCGTTGAAAAAAAAGGATTTTGCGCTTTTCGGGAGTTCTCTACCAACGAATAATCTCGTCCGCGTTCGCTTATATTTTTACCAAGCTTTTAATGTTTCGAAGCATGTTTTCCTTTTTTTTCCACTAACGCACACTAGTAGATGCAGGTTTTTCTATTTATTTTTATTTTTTACCATCGGTGTATTCAGAGTCATTATTTATTCGATAGATTTTTCGTTCGTTGATTGTATTGAAACGAATAAATAGTCGGTAAGACAGTATTGGCTTAATAAACGTCTTTAAATGAAAGTTTTCATTATCCCTTACGATCTTCCATTATTATTCTATTTAAAACGCGTTTAAATAGGAATGTTTTCGATGCGCAAATAATGATTTCGTTAAGTTGTACATTGTTAAAATATTTCTAAACACTGAATTATCCTTTTTAACCCAAAGAATATTGCGCGCGCAATTTATTTAAACCTTTGTTAATTTGTAAAAAGAAATAATGTATAAAAATATTAGTTAAAAACGAATATATTATACTGTTT
The DNA here is from genome assembly GCA_900474385.1 of Ormyrus pomaceus. NCBI lineage: Eukaryota > Metazoa > Arthropoda > Insecta > Hymenoptera > Ormyridae > Ormyrus > Ormyrus pomaceus. Next base: position 3,231 of record UCOM01002786.1, on the reverse strand, counting down.
ATTGTTCTAATTCAAGAAATTTTTTTAACCAAAGGGGTTAACTTAAATGATCGCTATTTTTTAAAAATTTTAATCGATTGATTAATAATATCAAACGTGTACGTGTCAACTCATACAAGTATAAACATTTAAATGATAGTATGACTTAAAAATTAAGTATGTCTAATGCATAAAATATAAAATTACGTAATTTTCTACCGATTAAACAGAAAAAATAATAAGCGTAATTATTTGAAATAATTTTCCCAAAGTCATCGGGAACCAAGAAAGAGAAAATTATTAGCTTAGTTAATATATGCGTGGAATTCTCTATAATCAAATTATAAAATCGATATATGAAGACAAGCCAAAGGCGAAATTTGATAGTTGCACGAATTTCTTCCGCCGCGAATCCTTATCGAACGAAAAGTTATAGGAATGAACTCTGTCGACAATCCTTCGAATAATCGACTACGAATTAGTATATTTAAACGAAAAAAGTAAACGAATATTTTGTGAAGAAAAGCCGTTCGTGCAACAGTCCAATCCGTCTCAAGCGATACGTGTGTGAGTGTGTGTTCGTGATCGATGAATATGTGAAATTTAAACAAAAAATATATCTATAAATGTAAAGTCACTTGACAAGAATTGTAAAGCGACCTCACATCGAATCCTGTCGAGCTGCAATTACTTACACTCCTGTGTACTTTTATCCAGTATATAAAAATTATGCAACAAGGAATAAATAGGATGATCTAGGAAAAAGAAAAAGAAAAAAGCATGGCAGCGTCGTCCTTACCGACAGTCCGAGCTGTAAATAATCGTATTGTTGACTCTAAAAAAAGAAATCAATCATTTTCATGTTCTCTCGTGAAAATGTTATTATATAATAAATATGTACATACTAAAATTAATTTATTATAAATTATAGTTATTTAAAAGTAAAAAAAAAAAAAAAAAAAAAAAAAAAAAAAATTGAGAAACTCTAAATTGTACAAAATTTTAACAAAGTCTTTCGACTATAAATAAAAGGAAAGACTGATGATAAGATAATAAGAAATTTGAATCAAATGTGGAATTGAAATTCGAAATTGCGGTAAGAATTAGGAAAATTACGATTTTTGAATTTTGAAAATTCGACGAAATGCGAGCGACAAGAGATTTAAATTCGTGAATCGTATTACAAGTCCTTTACAATAAGTATGTAAATTGAAAACAATATAGTACTAGCGGTAAAGCAAAAAATTTAATGAAACTACGCTGCAGAAACTCATGTAGTGTGCGTGCGTGTGTACATGTGTGCGTGTGCGCGCGAGTTTGCGAGAGTGTGTGTGTGTGTGTGTGCCGGCACGTCTGTGAGTCTACCGAATTAAGTGTTTTAAAAAAAAGCATAATAATGAAAAAAAATATGTGTAACACAAAAACAAAAAAAATACAGCGTGAAAGGTGTTTCATTATAATAACTGTTCTAAGCACATTCGATGTAACCGTACAGAAAAAAAAGTAAAATAAATTTAACGAAAACTATCGATATCAAGAATGTCAATCTCGTGTCTATTTGATGGTACTTAAATACCCATTGCACCATTAAAACGTGGGCACCTCACGCGCGCCTGCTCCTCTACGAATTTCAAAAAGAATAAAAAAAAAAAAAAAAAAACACAACTGTCAGTCTGATGAGTCCGGGGCGAACTCGATGGAATTTCACTTTTAAAATGATATTTTTTTATATTCCTTCTAAATTTACTGATTAAGGGAAGCAAGATTTTTCGTTATTTCATGGAAATTTTCGCTTTGTATCTAGATTCACGGTTACTGCAAAGTCGGAGCGAACCTCGCAATGACATGACGGTGTACAAAAATGATCGGTTATTAAAGAATTTCCACGGAAACAACGAAAAATTGGGGGTAGCTCACTATGTACTTGTACATAAAAACAAAAACCAAAAATAAAAAAAAAAATTCAAGCGAACGACTATCGAAGAGATATTTTTCTCAGCGGATTGGGTAAAGACGGGCGCTTCGGTATGCGATGTTACCGAGCCGCTTGACGCGACGATCGCCCCGGAATCAAGTGATTGTTCTTCGTTAATGTCTGTCCATAATCTGTGTACTCGAACTCGAGAGAAAACAACCCGAATTATTGTATGGATCACAAATGAAATCACGGGGTAAAAAAAACGGAAAGTGTTCTATGTATTATAATATGAATGGGAACGACGGGTCAAAAAAGAACAGTCGGCGACGCGTTCGCTTTAGCGTATATTATCCTTTTCAACCTGCAGATTTTCTCATAGTCAGACAGCCCTAATCTAAGTACACATGACTACTCGTTCATATACGATGTATTTTTGTGAGCAGTATTGAATAATATACAAACAAATTTAACAAGAAATGCTAATGTTGTACAGTTATTACGGTAAATGTACTATGATGTACCTATATTGTATATAGATATATTTAATTAAAGTGATTATGAATTTGTGTAAACGATCTCTATTTATTTTTACATCTCCAATTATCCGCTATCCTTTCCATTCCATTCTTCGATTGATTTCATTTATTTATTGTAATATTTTTAAGGAAAAGCTCGGCAGATATTTTTATTTTGCTTTATTTGCATCGTGAATTTTGGTTATAAATTATATTTACTGGTTCAATTAATCTCAGTAAAGGCTCTGCCAATTTAGTTGGGGAAATGCCATTTCAAAGAGAATACTGATTTATTTTTCTGATTAACACAATCTCCTGTATAAATTTAATACCTAAATTGTGAAATTACAATTTGTCGAATTAATAACAGAAAATCAAATAATTCAATTTCGTAAAAATTAAATCGTTTATTAAAGGCAAAATCAAATACGTTTTTATCAGTTATTATATCTGCTGTGGTAGGGAATGTAAATGAAGAATTACTGCACTGAAATATGTTCTTATATCATTAATTCTATCTGCTATGATAGCGACATTAATTAAATTCATATTGAATAACGACAGTGAAAATCCGCTGCCAACTGAAATTAATACTGATTTATTTTATTCATTCAGTCTGAATTTTTTTAATTCGAGATTTAGATGAATTTATCTATCATTTTCTAAGATTTCGATTAAGATGACATCCTTTCAAATTTAACCTTTTCGCTCCGGGACTGGTCCATATATGGACCAACAAGAAAAGCGAACGTAATAGATGTTTATAAGGTCAATTTAATGCACTAAATTTAGGAAAAATATTGAAAAAAATCCTGGTTA
>UCOM01002785.1:0-22933 GCA_900474385.1 Ormyrus pomaceus | reverse complement strand
ACTCGAGATTGCTCGTCGGACGGGATGATGGGGGGGGGGGGGAGGGGGAGAATTTATTATTATCGCATAGTCCGTTGCGTTTGTAAAAACGGCGAATTACAATGCAACAATAAACGAAAGGTTTTAGGGGAGGAATTGCGCTATTCTTTAGTGCGCGCCGCTGATATTCCGGGCGCGAGGCGCCGAGGGATTCCAAGTCGGAAATATAATCGAGGCATTGGCTTTTGAGAATTAAAAAAATTTTAATCAACGAGCCCCGTCGTAAAGACGCCGCCGCCGCCGCCGCCGCCGTCGGTCTTTTATGCCTCGGCTGTTAAACTAATTATAAGAGAGCTGAAAAGAAAATGATAAATGATATTGGAGGAAACGGCTTTGAATTTATTAAAGTAAAAGCAATTAGAGTATTTCCTTCTTGCGCCGCTTCTACTTCTTTCTTTCCACCGGAGCTTTTTTCATTTACGTTATTTGCGACTGACTGGCTCTCCCTCTCTCTCTGTCGATTCATTATTGTTTTGCAATAATGTTTATTATCTTTTTTTAACGAGTCGCTCGTCTCTTCAATTCTCCGTGCATTCTATTTCGATATAATTTTAATTTATTCTGCCTGTTATAGCTTAATGGTTAAACCGGTTAATTTATAATATCGTAACGGAAAATCGTCTCCGATGCAAACGAGCTTTTTCGGTACGGAAAACACTTTTAAAACGATGGATTTTTGAAAACGGAAGAGGGAGAGAGAGAGAGAGAGAGCATGAAAAAAGCTCTGAACTCTTTTACCGCCGGCAAGGGGGAAAATTCCGTAATACGGTGCATTTTACGCAATAAGGATTCACGATGTTTAAAAGTTTTACAACGAATTGGAAAATTTATTTTTTCGAAACATATATCTTAAAAATGGGATTAGCCTTTTACGAGCTTTTCGCAAAATTGCGTTTCATTTTTTTACGGCACTCCGATACTGTACAATCATAACTCCTAGTTTTGATCGAACGAGGCCATTATAAAAGAAATTCCTTCTCGCGGCAATAATGAAAAAACATTTATGATGTTCGAAGTATAAAAATTTAAGTAAACCCTACCGTTCCGGTCTTCCGTGTACAATAAAAATAAATCTAAAAAGACTTTATCCCCGCGCGTTATGAAAATTTACAATCCCCCTTTTTCCCTGAAATACGAATATCGCATTAAGAATCAATTTTTACCGAAATAAGCCGAGGCATTAAGCGAATCCCCGCGACTCCAATGCACTTCCCTTGCATTTGAAAATGCGCCAAAAAGCGGCTTTCGATCTTGCTTCCCAGCTTTTTAATCAGCCCCGCGAAGCTGAAATTTTCATGAAAGCGAAAAAGATGAAAAAAACGCGAGCGGCTCCCTCGAAAAACGTCTGCATCGACCCCCCTTAACCAATCAAGAATCGCGTCGATCTCTTTAATTAAAAGCGGCCCGGGATTCATCATCCGCCGATGCTTCGCCTTCGCCGAATGAAGATCTTTTTCCCGACATAATAAAATACGTTTAATGTCCGGTGGACGTTAAAGCGCGGAAGACGTCCCCGCCTCCCCCCTCTCGCGCAGTAAGGCGAAGGAAAAGGCTCGTAATGAAGCCGATATGAAAAGCGCGCGGGAGTTTCGCGGGTATAATTTATTTTTTTATGTCGCCCGTATTCCCTCTCCCCCTCCTTCCCCGTAAAAAGCGTCGGGCCATAATAAAGCGTTATATTGCTCCGTAGCAAGGCGCGGGCGGCCGGCTGGAACTTTAAGGGGTGGGAAAAAGAAAGAGAGAAAAAAAAAAAAAAGAAACGGCGCGCGGCCTTTACGATCTTATTTGCGGAGACATAAAAATCGAGAAAATCAATACGAAAGTCCTGGCATTAAATATTCAGGCTATTGACTGGCCTCGGCATATTCTCTCCTTCTCCTTTCTTCGGAAGCGCGCAAAAAGCGCGGAATAACTCTCGGGTGGGGCTTTTGCCGCCTCCTCCTCCTCCTCCTCCTCCTTCTCCTCCTCCTCCTCCCTCTTCTCCTCCAGCCGACGTCTTTTGGCCCGAGCTAAAGGCACCCCTTCGACTGGCTTCTTTTCTTCTCCGCTTCTCTTCTTTCGGGACTTTTTTCGAGAGGACGTTGTACCCCCGTTGTGTTCGCGCCTTGTAGTCTGCGACGTTGCTTCTTTTCGGAAGGCTTAGGCTGGAGCCGAGTCGAGCAGGTCTCTGCGCCTCGGATTCTAGCTTGATTCTTTCTTGAGAATTGCGGCTTGCTTTCTTTTTTTTTTCTTTTTGTCTGGATTAGTTTATTCGGCCTTGATGATTCGGCTTTTGAACAGTCGAATGATAATACGCCAGCTTGACTGGCCTGATTGGCCGCAATTGATTAATCTTCTCGACGGTGCGTAAATACGAAGAGATTAATGTTTCAATTGTAAAAAGTACACGAATTTTGACAACAGTTCCGAGAATGTATATATACCAGTCTTGTCGAGCGGAAAAATTCACGATTTTGAAGCTGGCGTTAAAAAAAAGGTTGATTAAAAAGCCGCCATTCTCCCGTCAGATCCATGCGCTGCCTTCGAAAGCAGGCTGAATAAAAAAAAAAAAAAAAAAAAAAAAAATCCAAGTCCCAAAGCAGAAATGCAAACCTCCTCGCTGATTAGTTCCCCGGACTGTACAGTTAAATGTGCAGTTAAAACGTCAGCGACTCGCCATTATTGTACGCAGACTCGGGCAGCAGCGCCGGAGGAAATTGAAATATCCTGTGCTCCAAGAGGCAGACAGCTCTGCCTCGGCGCGGAAGAGTCGCCTCGCTCGCTGCAGCACCGAGTGCAGCTTGATTGATTGATTGGCCGATCGATAGATCGATGCGGCGGCGGCGGCGGCGTCATCATCTCGTTCTCTCGGCCGTAACGCCGTTTCTCTCTCTCTCGTTTCTCCTCCCTTCCTTCCTTGGGCCTTTAGATGGGCTTTAGAAGAACGCGCGGCTTTACGACACGAGCTTTGTTTTATTACTTTTGGAAATTGCCGGGTATATATTTCCCCCGGAGCTAACCGAGCCGAGCTTTTATCGAGTGAAACGCAGCGCCGAGCGAGCAGCTAAATTGTTGGGATGTGGGCTTTGTGTTCCTTTACTTTTATTCTCCTTCGGTATTGTTTGCTCTCATTTCGATAATGGAACAATTTTATTTAACCAGAACGAGCTCGATGGAAAAATTATGGCCCGCGCATACACCGAGTTTACGTGCGCTCGCGCTCGCGCCGCGATGTTGCATAATATAAATACGCCTCGAAGTAGATCGACAAAATTATTTATAAGCCCCCGTCGATTAAAAGTTTTGCAAAGATTCAGCAGAGTTTGCTTTTAGAAAATGTAAATAATGTATCAGTTTTCAGAAACTAAGCTCGTTTCAGCTGCGACGAGCAATGCGTCGTTAAAAATGAGGGTAAATATCGTACAACCCTTTTCATCGTGCGTTAGAGTAATACAAATTTTCTACAGAAAAACGTGTTTTTACGTTTATTTTGCAATTCATCGCGGCAATCAATTTATCAAGTAATAATAAAGTTTAAGGGCAGTTATAAAGTTGAAGAAAAATATTTATGCTGCAATCACAATCAATATCGCTTACTTTCAAGAACATCCCGCCAAATATTGATATTAGTGTATTTTTATGTAATATTAAAATATCGAGAATCTAAGTATGGAAATACAAACGTGCAGTGGATAATTTTAAGATGCGACGGAAGGAAAGTTCGAGACTTATCTGAGATACCGCCAAAGAAAAACAAAATTTTGAATCTTCAAATTTATGTAATAGTGTTCGATAATTCTTAAACAAGCAAAGTTTATCATTGCGACTTTCTTTTATTTAACGGAATGTACACATTTCTTATTCGATACTGCGTTTTATAACTATTTTTTATCAAAATAACGCGAATTGAAAGTTTTTTTAAATCAAATTTCTATAATAAAGACGTAATTTAAAGTCAGATACTTTGGATAACTTTAATTCTTTTGCCTCTGTTCTGGCATATAATTCTGCAAAGTATTATTAAATTTCGAACAGCCCATATTTTTATTTCTAATGCAGCGGACGGCGCAGTGCAGAGAATGTGTATGATGGATATGTTTGAGCCTGACATTTGTTAAAATATAATTTTGAGAGAAAACAGTTTTAATACTGCAAATGACGTTATTTCTTTTTAGAAAAAAAGCTTTTAAAGTAGACTAAAAGCTGTCATTAAAATTACTCCTGAAATTTGATTTTTAATACCACTTCATAATCCGACAACGCGACGTACTCTCTCTACTTTACCAGCGTAAATTAATTATTATTTGCGTTCACATTTTTACATTTCGTTTGTTACGAGCCGCGAATTAATTAAATAAAGACCAAGCAAGCAAGAGAAAGTGGACGATGGGATTCGAACCGGGGGGGACCACACGGCTGCGGGAGGCTCCTGCTCTAACACCGAGCTAACGTCCACGATGCAGCTTCGGGGTGTATAATACGAGCAGTCCTCGCGTCTCCTTGCATCCTGGTCATCTTTCGTGCCTCGTCTATGTACTTGCTCGCTGTAAAAAAAGTATCGCCATTTTCATAATTTTGCACACTTATTTTTATGCGCTAAAATATTTATAAAATAAACAAAATAAAGTTGCCACTTAGAGCACGCTGAATCCTATTAAGGGATCAAAATCATAATCTCCGGCGTAATTCAATTGCAAAACAAATGCTTTTTTTTCGTAAATTATTTCATAAATTACAGAAGGTAGCAGGAATGTTGCCAATAATCCCGCGAAAAAACGTTAGTTCCCTCTCCCCACCTCGAAAACGCTCCATTTTATAATTTCAACAGAATTTCAATAGAAGCAAAGGTCTTTAATCATAAATTGTCAGACGGACAAAAAGCGGTTTGCAAACACATTACGCGAATGATTTTCATCTCGGAAATATATCCGCACTAAATACATAAAATTTTCAATTTCTGGCTCAGACAATTTATAAAATACAAATTTAAGCGTCAATCGGCGCCGCTTCAGCGGGCCGCTTTGTATTAATCGAAAATAATAAAAATTCAACCGACAAAAAATAAAAAATTTGAGATCCGCGCTTTTCGGGCCGCGGATTATTTAGATAAAATGAAACTTTTGAATTCGAAATAAATTTAAAAATGAGAAGGAGTGAGGGAGAGAGACGGAGAGAAAGAGCGAAAACCACGCAGTGAGGGGCAGAGAGTTGTGCATCGATCTTGTGTCACATTCGAGTGATAAACTTTTATATTCCCTCTTGTTTTTTTTTTTGCGCAGGTCGTCCTGTCTGCGTGCAGTACATATTTCGATACGATCTTGTCACAATACGAGGAAAAAGATCCAATCGTCATCATGCGTGACGTCAAATTTTCCGACATCAAGGTACTCGTCGAGTTCATGTACAAAGGAGAGATCAACATCGATCACGTAAGTTGGATTCTAGCTTTTTTTCTTCTTTTTTTTTTATCGCGTTTCCGCGTTGCTCCACCTTTCCTTTTTTTTTTCTCTCCCCCGCACACGCTCACCTATACACTACGCGGCGTTTTTAACGCGCCGAGTAATTCGCTGCAGTTCGCGCCGCTTTGTTTTATTTTCGCAGCGCATTACGCGCGTTTTGCTGCAAAAGAATAAGAATAATCACTTTTTTAATTAATCTGCGCGAAACGAATCAAGAGATAAGGAGTCTCCGTAGCTCGACATTTTTTGTGTCATTTTTAATCCATGCAATTTCACCCTGCGTAATTAAACATTAAGCTTTTGCATTGTAAAATCCGACACTAGACAAGAATTGTTTTTTTGAATTAATACACTTTCTTGTAATAGCGGTGTTTTTTTTTTAAACGAAGAAAAAAACATTGCTTGCAATTTTTATAGTATTTCCGTTTATTGTAGCTGGGTAATTGCAAACAAAATTAGTTTGCACTAGTTGTAAGGTAAAAAAACACCTATTCTTTATTTAAAAGGTAAAATTACTACAATTTGCAAACGAAACGGCAAAATTCTTAGTTTCGTATTCCTGTATAGAAACAATAAAGAAAGAAAAATTATCAACCCGATTAGGGACTAGGAAAATAAATAATATTCTGCATTTTGATTTTTAGAACCTCTAATTTTTTCAAATTAAAGCAAATTTTCTACAATCTATCTTTCACAAACATAAAAGAAATTGTTTGATTTATCGGCTAAGTTTGCTTTTTCAATCTATCTTTCGTAAAACAAGAGTGTACACTCCAAATAAATTTCATTAATAATGTCGTTTCATTAGCATCAGAAGATTATTTGACGTACAAAGCGGTCAAATAATTTTCTGACTACTTCTATTTGACTATTAAATCGAAAAAGCTTTTAACCAAAAACGGTCCGAATGAATAGCAAAGTAACCAAACAAAGAAAAAAGGCTATTCAATTTCGCCGAAAATAAAATCAATTTTGTAATATCGAAAAGCGGCCACTTCCTAACTTCGAAATATTTTTATCGCCGATCCGCCCCTATTGCACCTACAAGCAATAAAAAGTTTATCTCCATCATAAAAAAAACGCCAAAAAACGGGAGAAAAAAGAAGAAAGAATACAACAAATGAACAAAAAAAAAAAGAAAAAAGAAAAAAAAAACAGGGAGTCGCACAAAGCGCAGAAAAATGAACGAAATTCAAAATCGAGTCGCGTGGCATTCCAATCGGTGCACAGTAGAAATCCGAGCGATCCGTTGCCGGCGCCGAATGTGCGCAAAGATTCGCTCGATCGCGTTCGTTCATTTTTCCTATGCAATTTCTGAAATACACGGCTACCGCGCGCGTCTATCTTTGACCCACATTGTATAGGCGCGCATTCCGATTTGGCTTGGAAACGCGCCGCCGTATAGAAAGCGCGGCTAAAATTGTTACTATCCGAGAGAAGACGGTGTAATTTATGCAAGGGGCACGCTTATTTTTTTACGGGCCGCGGCTGCTTAATTAACTCGGCCCTTTTTGCGCGATCGGCTGTCTTCTCGTGCGCCAGACCTTATTGTTATTTAATAAAGACGATTCCGTTCTTGCATCTTCGCCTTGAAGTTTTTAGCTCGATCTAGCTTCCATAATGAATGAGATTAATTCTTCTGCTTCATTTCCCTGCTTTACTTGTAATAAAAATTTTCTATTTAAGGTAATAAAGTCATTGATTAAATTCAACGATTTTTAGTTCTTTTTTTTATAGAGCCTTTATGAAACAAGTTCGTGTATGTCAGGCAAATTGATGAATTTTTAAGTTCGCTCGTGAATATTATAGAATTTCAGATGGAATTAAAACTAGGTTGCACTTGCACGGTCACGAGGTAAAGACTTGTTTTTAGATTTGGTTTTAAATAATTTCAGTCCTCAATGTTTGGGATAAGGTCAGGTCTATTAAGACGAATTACGAATTCAGCGATATTTTGCGTCATTGATCGGTTCGTCATTGCAATTTTTGGAATGAGTTAGATCAGTATATAAACGGCATCGATGAACCAATATTATTCTGTCAGTACCAGCAGTCAGCGCTGACGTAATTAAATCATCGTTTTAACACGCTGTGAATTAGTCCAGTTTACAGTTTAAAATAACGTTATTCCATTTTGAAAGGGTTCATTAATTTGATCGATGGCGTTTCAAACTTCAAGTAACAAAATAAGTGTAATGCTCTTGCTTTAAATATCCTTCCGAATCCGACTATTCTTGACAAAATTTAAAAATTTATATAATTTTGTTGTATTATTTTAGGATCAGTTCTTTATTGGGTCATGCAAGATATGCTTTCAAAGTTCCGTTGCAAATTCTGTATATCGATTCAACCGTTATTTTAAAACAATTCAGCAGCACAAAAACTACCCAACCCAAAGTCCCCCCAAGGAAAGTAGCTTCGCAAGATAATCCGTTTATCCAAAAAATAAACAGGCGAGCCTTAATCACATACTCAGATCGGCGGAAAGCATACTTAACCCTAATACCTGAACTAAAAACTTGATTTAACGTAACTCCGGCGAATTCCCCAATGCGCCGTGCAGCCTTCGTTTTTAGAATAGAAAGTTTCCTTTCGCTCCCTCCCCCCCTCCCCCTTCTCGCCCGGCTCGAGCTCACGGATCGTTGCATTATTTGACATTCAGCAGAGCGCGCGCACTCGCGACATTATCGCCGTGAAAATTAGCAAGTAATAATTGGATTCATTGTTGCCGCCGCGGCGCCGCAGCCAGCTCCCGACCCGAGCCTGCTAACACCCGCTACTCTTTTGTCTCATCCCTCTTTTATCGGCTTCGCAAAGTTCTTTGTGGCGGCGGTTCTCCCTTCTTTTTTTCTTTTTTTTTTTTTTTTTTTAACGATAACTGTTTTTCGACGAAGCAGCGTTAGCGCCGAGGAAGTGAAGGTTTTTTTTTTCTAGAAAGCTGCTTTTAAATTGAATCGCTGGCTTTTGAGGGAGGTCCGTTTTCGAGCGCTAAATTGGGAGAGATTAATTCGGAGTTTTCGCAGCGATTAAAAATAAAATAAAAAAAAAAAATATATTTCATTAAGTATTAATAAATTTATTATATCAAAAAATTGCGAAAAATTCATTCTGCCGGCAAATCCGTATAGTTACATTCTTCAAATTCACATTTCAATATTCACGAATTTCGATGCTCATTTAATTTATTGCGTAAAATGTTCTTTTATTTTACAGACCGGTAGCTTGTCCGCGGAAAAATTATTGGCTCCCGCTAACGTGGTATGCGGTCCAAAGCAACGCGCGACTCGTGCTTTTATTGTTTTAGATCAGACTAATGAATTGTGGTATAAGCATGGAAGAAAATTAAAAACGATATCAAACCGATACTTTTTTTTTTTTTTTTTTTCATTAAACAAACGCGATCCGCGTCTGCGGAATATTTTTTTTTTCCGGTTTTACGGTGGGCATATTGGGGAAGCGAGGCATTTATAATTGGGAGAGTTTCGGAATTTTTCCTTGTTATTTGTTCCGATGAGCCATAATTAAAATTCAAGCCATTTTTCATTGAAAATTATACAGGCGGCGAGGAAATATTTTGAGCTTTTTAAAATCCATCGTTAAGAACTTATATTATTATTTGCGAACGCCGCGCGTGTCGACATTTATACATAAAAGTGCGGCTGTCTTAGTTAATGACGTGATTAAAATGTCAAATGTGCGTAGCGTATAGGTAGGTGCACTAGTAAAATTATCCTTCAAATTGTGAAAGTCAATAAAAAAAAGTGCGCACCATAAAGCGCAGAGGGAATAATTTCGCTATAAAAAGTGGAGTGCCTTCGCGGAGGTAAATTTATTTTAAATAGGCACTGATAATGCAAAGCAGGCGATTTCCATTTTGGATGTGACGTTATTTCAAATGCCATTAAAAGCATTCTGCATCTTAATTTGACTGGATTCAATCTATTTTATATTTGGATAAAAAGCGCTCGACTAAAATGCAGTGCGGATTTAAATATGATTTCGCGAACGAAAATGGTTTATAATTTCATTTGCAAGTTTGGCGTGCGTACTGTTCATTTTTTCAAGCAGAAACGCGTTGATTAAAAGCATTATTTAAAAACCATAGATTATCTATTGGAATTAACTATTGCAATTTCAATGCCCGACTCGAAAATGGATCAATGATAAAGTAAATTGAATTAAAAATGGCCAGACAAACAAGACAAGCAAGACAAAACGTTGATTAAAGTCTTTTCATATTTACAATCTCGGCAATATATAGCTCTTTATTTGCCAACTTTCGATTAGAAAGTCCGCGTCTTTTCTTTCAGGAATAAAAGAGAACACTTGAAGCGTTCTTTTTCCCACGAAAAGCTGTTAGAAGAATTTTACTTTGAAACTCGTTGCATATAATCTTTAATTAAATTTTAATTGAATCATGAGCACGTGTTTTTTTAATTAGAAAAAATTTTCATGCAATTATTTATTTATTTTTTATTATAAGTAGAAAATTTTTAATGGAACTCGTTATAATTCGCTTTCTAAAGTAAATCTTCAATTGCGCATTTAACAAGAAAACATTTTCAATTAGCAGCGGGCATTAATAAATTAATTAACTTTTTATCCGTCAAATGGCAAAGCGGATTGTATCTTAATTGGTATCTTGCAAAAATCAAATTAAATAATGTTCGCGTATTACGCTCGGTTCTTTCCAGCTATTAACGGAATTAGAATTTTGAAAAATCTTTATTTTTACGACTGCCTGCGGTTTCGCATTCGTAGAAAGTAGTGATTTATGCGTTTCCGCGGATCACGGCTTACTATAATCATTATAATTGCGCGGAAAATTTAAATGCACTCGGGCTGAATTTAGTCGGATAAAATAACAGTCGGCTTATTAAATTGCGAAAATTATGAAAACTTTACTTAAAAAACTTTCTTCATATTTTTCAAAGACCGAGGCAATTGAGGGCTGCGGGAATAACCGGTTGGGAAGGCGTAACGTCATTCGAACAAAGTTTCAATCCCAGTTTTCAAAATGTGCATTCCCTTGAAAATCCACTTTTGAATCTGCTTTGTAATGCAAATCCCAAGCAAGCACTCGAGACGCGCCTCGCAATCTCCATAAACTACTAAAATAATTGTTAATATAAAAAGCACCGATGATCCAGCCTCATTTAATCGCGCGAGCCATTACGATTAAGAATTTCAATTTACTTGGCCTACCCCGATTAACTAACCCCGAGGCGAAAAGTGATTTATCATCGACTTGATTTTCCAGACGCGGATTCAGTCGCTCCTGAAGACGGCGGAGGACCTGCACATAAAGGGCCTGGCGGAGGTGAGCTGGCGCAGCGACCCCATGCAGAACGACCTCAGCAACAGCGGGCACAGCCCGGGCTCGGGGCCTCCGGGCGTCGAGACGGTCCTCCGAGAGGGCCTCGACACGGACGAGCCGCCGCCCCCGCAGCAGCAGAGGCGCCGAGGCAGGCCGCCCCTCGACGATCCGCCCTCGGCCCACGACGTCTTCACCCCCAAGATCACCTGCATCACCGGAATTGTAGGCACTGACTCATCCTCCTTATCGGTTTCCAAGGTTAGATTGATCTAGTGCACAACAACCCGCTCGCTGCTGCCTGCCTGCCTGTCCGACTCGGTGCTTTTTTTCGCTTCTATCGCGACGCGACTATTCAAAATAGAGCGCATTTTCTAGAAAGTTTACCGAAGCAGGATATCAAGTCACGAGATGAAGGTTATTGCCTTGAAAGCTTAAAATTTCGTTTTTCCAGGCATAATATGATTAATGATCGTCCTGAATTTCTTGGTTTTTTTTTTCAAGCTGTAGTCAAGCCGGCAAAAGTCTATTTTCAGTCTTGAAAGCTTTTTTCAGAATTAAAGCAACACAAGTTTTCGCTCTTGAAACTACCTCTGGTCGTTAATCATTTTCCAAGAAAACGCAGATAACTTCAAAAGATATTTTATATTTTCCGGTAGTTTCGAAACTATAGGAAATACAAGTATTTACCAGCGAAATTTGTTTCTTCTCTTGACAGGTGTCATTTAGAGCAAATTATTAGCACGAGGGTTCTTAAATTTCGGAAAGTAGTAAAGTTTGCCCTTACTTTATTTATCGAAAATTTCTCATAAAACTTGAAATAACAAAGATAAAATTAAGAATCTGGACAAACTGTTACCTTGATATTTCTGACTTGTACCTGCTTTGATCAGTAACGTGATATGATTTTGGATTATCATATATTGAAGTATATAATTTTGTACTTTCACTCTCTCAATCTATGTCACGAAATAACTAAATGCAGCTGATGCAAAAGAGTCACGATTAACGTAAGATGGTTTCGATCGGTTTGATGCAATTAGAAATTTGTTGACGCAATTCTTGCTGAAAAGCAACAACTTTTGTAATTTACGTTAATTTTTTATTAAATAATGTAAAAGCTCAAAAATAAATCAGAACAAAGTACACAGAGCGTATTAAAAAAATTCCGTATGAAAATTTCACGTGAGATTCGGACAGTGCATCACCCAGTTCACGCTTTGTCACCCATGTTAGAATAGATATTCTGTACCTGCATATTATATTCAAACACGCGCTTTAATTCGTTTGTATTTTAAAATAAGTTTTTACCATAACTGAAATGAGAAATAGATTATCCATATTTGAAAATTGTTACTGTTACTGAAAATTGTTGGAGAATTCGATTAAATTTTTTTATTTTAAGCGATGCTTCACTTTTTATAATCCTCAGTTTTTGGTAAAAGTAATAATAAAAATGTTTAAATATGCAAATTTAATAGTCATTGAAGTTTTATATTTTACTTGATTGATTAAAATGGGCATTGTTTTAAACAAGTGGAAATTTTATTTTTAATTTTTCTTCTTATATTTTTTAATGTAATGCTTTGTTGACGATTCAGTCAATTCTCTGAAAATTTGCATATTTAAAGTTGATTAAGCAATATGAAATTGCAATAAACTTGTTATTTGTTGGTGTATCTAGTGTATCTTAATTAAATCTGATAGAAAAATTTTTTTTGCAGTGCTGCCTGTTTCATGTTTATGATATTTTTTGTATGGCCTCAGTCTAAATATACACATAGCTCGAGAAACTAATTTGCATTATATTAGATAAGTTGGAACATGCAGACTAGGGCTTCATCACACTTTATAGTCACAAAAAATGACAAAGTATTCAAATCATGTCAGGCGCAATGAAGTTACAGTATTATTCATAGGATGTTCCAGATTGAAAGCGCCCGTTTTCGAAAAGTCATTTTCTTTTTAGCGTGGCTGCTTCGTGGAATAGTAATTCGGATGTGAACCAAACACAATTAAATTTTTGAAGGAAAACTTCTATCAAAGCTATCGAAAATTTATGCAAAACGAAATTCACAACTGCACATGATTGAATTTCAATTATGAATTTGAAGTCTAAAATTGATTATAATCGAGTTACTTTTGACATGATTTTCAATACGACATCACTTTACCAAATCCTAATTGCGACAGGTAACGTGTCAGCTATGAAAGGCAATCACAGTGTTGAATTTGAATTTTAGTATGCGCCTTCTGTCACGAATTAGGATACTCTGTCAGATTTCGACAAATACACGTATAATAGGATAATCTTATTGACAGTCGCTGCACTGAAATTGTAACTTGCACGTAGAAATGTTGCAACCATAATCATGCATTGTTCATTGCTCGCTTATTATCTGTTTTAAAATACGAACAAATTCAAAAAATATTTTTTCTAAACAAGCAGGAAGAAATGAGTGAAGGCGAGAGTTGGGAAGATGATATAATGATGCCAGAAGGCAACGAAACAATGCCGGTCGTAAGTTTATCCTCATTTTAATTTTCTTAATATTTATTAAATGGAAATTTATTTAATAGAATAATTTTTTTACTTTTAGCAATTGTCGTATATGCCAAAAGATGATGGCATGTCGGATCAGGAGAAAAAAGGTTAGTATATTTACTAAACTGTAGAAAAGCTAATTCTTAATAAAAACTAGTTATTTTATATACCGAAATGACGTGCATCAAATTCTAGTCTTCTACATTTTATAAAAGGAATTCCATATATTTGATTACTTAAATAAAGTAGATATAAAAATATAATCTTTTCAATATTTGTTAAAAGAAAAAAAAAACTGTATTCTATGTTAAACGATACTAAAGAAAAGAAGAAAAAAAACTGACGTCGATCGAATTTGATGAAACATTAGTTTGCCGAAAAATGTTTGCTCGCTTCGAAAGCAAAAAGACATCGGCTTGCGTAAAAAAAAGTGAAAACGAAAAGAAAAAGAAGCAGAGAGGAAATCAGAACGAAAAATCCATTGACGCGATAGTAATCGGGATTTCGTTTCAGCGAACACATCTACAAATTCCAACGCCATGAATCCGGCGATACCAGAGCAATTCCGTGACGTAATCAAGATGAACGATTACCTGACGACGGGCAGGCGACAGGAATTCTGGGAGGAGCCGTTTACGCGGCGTGTCATGGATGCGATCAAAAGCAAGGAGCTGGAGATGAAGACTGCTGCCGAAATTCTCGGAGTGTCCTACGGCACTCTGTACGGCAGATATCGCGACAGTTACGGATGCTTGAAACACCCGTACAGGTAATTGCAGCCGCTCTCCTTCATTCTTTTCTTTTATTCGCCGATCGCTTGATGAGTAAGGCTCGATAACCTAGTACTAGTTACGCTGTAATTTCGCGAATTATCTTTGAAGTAGTTGCAGCTGCTTTTGTACATTTGGTAAGAAAAGTGGGATTACGTAAACAAATTTTTAATCAATTTGTGTAGATACAAGCGATCAAGTGTTTATTTTCCACTTTGCTTGCTGGAAATATTTTATCGTATATTGATATAAAAAATTTTAGGAACACGTGGTAATCAAAATATTCTTCTACGTGCTTTCTTTCTGATTATTTTTTTCTGCATTTTAAAGTGCACATTTTTCTCTTTCAATTGTCTTTGCTCTCACATTGTATTAAATTCTCAATAGGAAATCAATAAGTCTTGATAAAAGTTTGAAAGCGTTCTTCAATAATTAATATCGTGTTAGAATTTCAGTACCATTACGGGATTAGATTATGTATAAAGTTTTAGATTTGTATATTTTTTTCTAATTAGTCCGGATGAATAAATGAATAAATAAATAAAATTGGTCTGGGAAGTGTTAAAAGTATTTCAATACAGTTTGATGATGAAAGAAAAGTAGAATCAAATCAGTCGAAATAGCATTTAGAAAACATTCATTATTATCTAATTAAAAATTTCTTTTAATTCTCACTGTAAACTACACGTGTAACCACAATTTGGAACAATTTAAAAAAATATGTATAAAGAAACTAGCCGGGAAAAGTTTAGTTGAAAGGGCAAGTTATAAATTTTTTCTGAACGTCCATGGTTGATTCGCAGAGTACGAGACTTTTGGTCCGAACCCGGGCCCGCGGAGATCCTGGCGAAACTTCGACGGAAAGAGATCACGCTGTTCCGAGCGGCTGAGTTCCTGAACGTGACTGTCCACACCCTGGCCACGTACCTGTCGACACTACAGGGTCCGGACCGGATCTCTCTTGCCGGCGACCTGAGCGTCGCTGCCACGGGCGCCGTCGTACCCATGGACGTAACGGGCAACAACGATGGGGACAACGACAACGTCAACGATATCCTGCAAAAGATCAACGTGAACGCTGCCGGCATCGCGCCGTCCGCTGCGGCACCCACGACCTCCGCCACGATAAAGCGCGAGGGCGGTGGATACGTCGAACTGCCGGCCGTCGGTCACGTGCCCAAAGCCGCCACCTCCGTGCTCGAGAATAACCCGGACATCACGATCGTTAAGACCGAGGGCATGCAGCGTAAACGCGAGTACACTAAGCTCACGGCCGCAGAGAACAATAACGCTAAGCTCATGAGCGGCGGTGCCGTCAGCGAACTCGCGCAGCCACAATTGACGCATCCAGGTACGTACGCTTCCTAGTCGTCAAACGTCGGGTCTTTTCTGTTTCTTGCGGTGAATCTTCGCTTTCGAACTTACGGAAACTGAAACGAGACGATGCTTTATGAAATCTTTCATATCTGATTTAGGTTGTTGGTTATAACTCCATTTAGTGAACTGAATGCAAGTTTAGTTTTTAAGAAATTAATTTAATTAAACGTGAATTAAAACTGTTCGTTATTCTCTGCAATAGGACAGCCGGGTCAGCAACAACCGACGCCTCAGCAGCAATTAATCACAGCTCAAACGACGGTGCAGCAACAATTACAGC
The DNA here is from genome assembly GCA_900474385.1 of Ormyrus pomaceus. Classification (NCBI taxonomy): domain Eukaryota; kingdom Metazoa; phylum Arthropoda; class Insecta; order Hymenoptera; family Ormyridae; genus Ormyrus; species Ormyrus pomaceus. Next base: position 7,170 of record UCOM01002785.1, on the reverse strand, counting down.
AACAATTACAGCAACATCCGCACCATCCACAGCAGATACCGCATCCGCAGAAGTTACCCGACACGTTGCCGATGAACAACGACATCAGCAAGCCCTAACTGTTCAGGCCGTACTTGGGACCCCTGAGCAGCATCGGCGTTTGCCCCAGAATTACGAATATGTTCGGCGGTGGGGTGCGCTACACCAAACCCAACAATCGCAGCAGCATGATCTGCAGCATCCGCAACAGCAGCACCACCAGCAGCAACAACTTCAGCAGCAACAGCAGCAACAACAGCAACAACAGCAACGGCTCCAGGGAGGTTTGCCCCAGCACCTTCTACTCCAACGTCTTCGCCAGGTTCTCCGCTAATTGCCATCTTAAGTAGGGGCAGCCCAACTACGACCGATCACTCTTTTCGATTCTAGTACTTTTACGTCATCGCCGTACGCGGAGAGTCGAAGAACGAACGACAGACGCGAATCCCCGATGTCCCGTTACAGGGGGTGCATTTTCTGTTTTTTATTTTTATCCATATACAACGGAATTATTTTAGCACTTCACCTTTTTACGTGCAATTAATTTTTAAGTTGCATTTGTATTTTAGCCTAGGCACAATTGGGTTCATTAAAGTTTAATTGTTTTTATACCTTTATGCATATTGTTAATGCAAGTGATCAAGTACTTGATCGTTTGGTTAAGTATTAATAATAATTTATACTATGTCTGATTTTTCACTTTTTTAACATGAAGCGACTGATAAAACCAAAAAGATTAACTTATTATTTAAAAGCGTTAAAAGACGTTTATTTTATTAATGACCACGCACTAAGTTCGTTTTTATATTGTGTAATTTAAACTTTAATGAATTCCATTCATTAAACTATTCGCTGATGTTGTCATCGACTATAACATCGGCTCTCCACGGACAAAGCGAAAAATATTTGTTGTAAGCGTACAACATATACACTAAAGAGTTGTAAATGTGTGTGTCGACAGCGTAACTAATGTATCGTACAACAAAACTTTGAAACTGTTAAAATATATTGTAAAGCACTCTAGATCCGTCGCTAGGCTCAGCTCGCGTTATTAAAAAGCGATTTACAAAGGCACGTTGACCGTCGATTTTACAAAAAACTCTTTGCGTACAAATATTTCCCAAAGTATTGCAGAAAGAAAATTAATCGTTGATCCTTGTTCTTTTCTTGGTACAATCCTAGCCAATTGTAATTTCTTCGTCAATTCGACAGCGGAGTCGAATTCTAAGAAAAATTAAAGAAAACGAAAAGGCGAAAAGGATAGTATGCGAATATTGAGCGAAGACAGTGATGGGCGTGTTCATTAATGTTTGCGATTAATAGGCTAAACGTATTCTTTAATTTATTAAATAACCTAATTTTATCGCGCATAAAGCGGCGGCTAGAAGCGACAGGAGACGGAGCTGCCTTCCCTCGTGGCTGACATTCCGAATTAAATCCTTTTTTTTTATTTGAAAAGATAAGAAAAATCTTTGATAACAATATATAAGATGGCCTTGCGCTATTTTCAAATGAAATACAATAAAAGCCGTAACGTTCAACCGAAGTTCCTTTTTTAAAAAAGAATGAAAAAAATAAAAGACGAAAAAATAAGTTAGGCTATACTTTTCCTGCCGCACATGTCTGTTAAATTGGGTGTAGAGTGACAATACGTCTCGGTTATAGACGAGCTTAGTAATTCTGGGGTGACTGGCAATTTCCTCGGCGCCATTGCACCTATGAAAATCGCGCGAAATTGCCACTGATGTTTTATATTTTTAAAGGTATACAGCTGTGTACCTAATTATTTCTTGTGATGAAAGAAATTTTAAAATTTTATTTTATATTAAATGTATTTAGTGTATAAATATAATTTTTATAAATTTTGAAAATTAAAATTGTAAATGTTATTTATAATTATACAATGTTTTCATTGTAGTGTCATTTATAAACGTCAGGAGCTCTAAATTTCAAAGCGATATTTTAAAAAGTTCAGGTGCAAAGCGCGTCGACAAATAGAGATTCTCTCGCGTGTTTGATGTAAAATACTAAAATGCAAAATCGTCAGGTTTCTGTTGAAGCGGTTCTTACAAATTCAAAAAGCTTTAAAATGATGTCCGCTCGGAAGCCTTAACAGTAAGAATGGATACAGAAAAAAGAAAGGAAAAAAAGGAGCGAAGGATAGATTTCTCTCAGTCCGAAATAAATCGTATTTACGGACGTTAAGGAAGAGCAGCAGTTTAGCTTTCGAACAGCGAAATGCATATTTTCTCCCTAATTAATCGCGCTCGAAAAAAATACTTGATAAAAGAACTAATTTGAAAACTAAACTGCAGCTAAAAGCGCGTCAAATAAATATTCACGAAAGGAAGGAATAAAAAGGAAATCGATGACTTATATTGCCTATAAACGCGTTAGATGGTACAATTCTATTTTTCTCTTTTATAAACAGCGTAGGATTACTGCACTTAGATATTTTAGAGAAACGTTATTAGGAATATACATGCGCGAGCTTTTTATATAGGAATTTTAAGTGGCTTTTATTTAAATGAAGTATAATTATAAAACAAGATTAAGTAGTCGAAAGAAATGATTATAGGTGGAAATGATGTCGAATAAAAGATTTTATTTGAAACAATGCGAAAAATAACGTCCATGTAAATATTGGTGCAATAGATATACCTAAAATTAATATTATTTGTCACAAAGTGTTTGAGCACTATTTTAAACCTTATATGAAAACTAATGATTATAAAAGGAAATAAAGTGAATGCCTGCTTTTATGTCGTGCAATCGCATTTAAAGAAAACAAAGAAGCACATTGTCGCGATGACCGAAAAAGATAGATAAGTTGAAAAAGATACATAAGTTGCGAAAAACTGTATCGATACGCAAATTTGAGTCGTCGACAATGCCTTATGAATCCGGATATACCAGTGCCCGATGCGATTTCGTTTATTTTTGTTATATAATATGTATAAAAAATGGAAAAAAAGAAAAATGAAGCATTTGGAAACATTATCTCACGAATTAGGTTTATATACGATGAAGACAACGGTGTAAAAATAAAAAAAAGACATGCACGTACACACGGTTTAACAAAAAGAATCTTAATAATTAAGATCGTTTTAGATGAAAAAAGAATTAAGTAAAGAGTATAAGGCCACACTATATAATCGTACTTTACGATACAATGACTGGAAATGAGTATTCCTGTTCGCTGAAGGTATAACTAATTAAGGAATAAGTATATATTAGAGGTATTCCCATTGATATTTTTGATGATGCGAGACTTAGATGCATCAAAACATTCATAGAAAGGGTACTAGTAAAGTAATCCGAGGGATTAATAAATATATTATATAAATGTGTTTATGTCCCGCCTCGAGAGAGAATACAAATTTATATTATGCATTTTTTCTGTTTTCAAATGAACTTTTTTCAAGACAGAAATAGTTGAATTTAGAGAGAAAACATAAAGTAAAATAAACATATACATTACATATACATACAAGCATAGCGTTGTGATAAGAATGTACATAAAAGAAAGATAAATGTAGATACAAAATAAATCTTTCGGTACATGTTCAGTGTACACTCATTGCAGGCAACTCTATTTAAATGTTTTAAATCAATTCATGTATAGAAATCAAAAACGGCATGCGACATCCCAGAATTATGCTTTCGTAAAAATTTTACTTTTTATCAGTTTTTTCAACACAGTTTCATTTAAAAAAAAAATAAACTTTTTATCGAATGCATTTGTTTTTGTACATTATTTTTGTCTTCGAGAATCTTTCGATTACTTTACAAGCGCTCGATTATAACGATGTAACAATTATACTTTTTATACGATTATTCACTTCTCAACACGTTATTCGTTATCTTGTCACTGGCAAATGAAAAAAGAAGGAAAAGAAAAACTGTATAATGTAGATCTGCTCATCGCCACGAATAATTTAAAATATTCGATAAAACTCATCTTGTCTCATTGAAACCCCCTGTATTAAGTAAATAGTAATCCTTTCGTTTAAATAAAAAATAAGACTAAGACATACCAAATGAGAAACGTAAGGACAAGTTTTCGTTAGGGTAGTAATATCGCATATCAAGAGAGCAAGCAAAAAAAACGTAAAAGTAAAAAATACATGCGCTGAAGCACTCTGTAATGCCTACGCACGTCTTGGGTAACAAAAACAAGAACCCGAGACGCACAAGACCACTTTTACTCTAGCAAGGGTATACGACTAGAAGTATTAATATTTAATATTAATAATCAATATTATGCAGAAAGTTTGCAATGATTGGCCATATGTCTTTTTTACTTTTTTTTTCGAGGCATCCTCATATTCTCATTTTCTCATGTGTAAAGTTTTGTTTGCCATTATTATGTTTTTTTTTTTTCATTAATGTGTCACCCATGTCAGATTTTTTAACTTTTTACCCACGATGATAGCTCAAAGCGATAGTCGTAGCTTTATAAGTCTGTTTTATATTGTATTTATATTTTCTTTATTCGAACAATGAGTTTCTCTTTTTTGTTAAGCTAAACATAAATGAATAAATAACCTACGTTGAAGACCAAATTTTCTTTTTATACTTTCTTTTTTAAACGATTAGTTATGAAATAAGTTTTTAAAAGCGTAGAGAGATTTAGGAAATTGTACATTAGTTATTTTAATTTTGTGTAAAAAATTCCATTACGAATTTTTATTAGGACGAAAATGTTTTTAATTGTCATTATTCGCTTTAGATAATTATAGTATTTTTTGTAAAGATGTATTTTCAAAAATATAGATGTAATAAAAGCTCAAGTTTTCATTTTTTTTAATCTTCTGTCAATCGAACAATAACTTTTACTCTATTTTCACTGTAAGCCATATATTTAGCTTGTGTCGTAAGCAAGGCTTTTATTGAAAATTTAATTAGTGAAAAGTTTAAAAATTTCAAGCATGGGTGACCAGAGTAACGTGTTTTTTTAACTCTAACGTAATTTTCGAAGTCGATTTATGTAAAAGCGCTGAAGATGGCCACTCGTGAAAATGTCTTTGTTTCATAAAGAATTACACACTTTGGAGTATACTGTTCTAAAATAGTAAGGAATGTTTAAAGAAAATTGATTACTAAGAGAACGTCGAATGCGTGTTTGCATATTATAGAAAAAAGCATTGTATGAGGAAACAGGACAAGACTAGCCTATCGGCGAACGATTAGCCCTTTGAATGTGGCTATCGCACCATGAGACTAAAAAATCTATATCATAACTATGTGTCGTTTGATATAAACAATTAATAGTAATGTATATCATCGTTTTATACACAACTTAAATATAAACTACGTACACTATGTACATTCCTATAGAATACACGCTCTCACTGTCATTACACATTGCATTACACACGTGTTATAACGCATGGACCTATTATACATATTTATATATATACATATATATATAATATACGTACATAATATATATTTATAATAATTATATAGGAAATTTGAACGGACCACCATTGATAAATACATCTGTGCATGCATCATCGGTGACAACAAATAACTCAAATTCGTACAACATTTTGTACATTCATTCGTGGATAAATCAATGATTTTTATCTATCTAGATGGTGCTCTATCTAGATACGTTTGTTAAAAGATACAAAACAGTTGTTTTTTAAAGGAATGTTTAATAAACAATAAAGTCTAGATGATTCTTAATCAACGTTCTAAGCATTGTTTCATAATAAGAATATTATATAATCGCAATAAAAAATATCCAGGCTTGAATGTACGAGAAATTGTTAAAAACTGGCAGCCCGCAAAATGTTCTATCGCTGTCCAAGCGTCTCTCTATCTCATTTACTCACCCACAGGAATATTATATTATCGAGTCAGTGTATAAAGTTACATTATTATGCCGTGTGAATAAAGTGCAGTCATCACTTACAGAACAAACTTCACTCATTTTTTAGCTGTAAAGAGTTTATAGTATTGAACACAATTAACTGAAGAAGGTGGAAGACTCGACTGTTTCTTTCTGCCGTTGCGACCAAGTTTTAAAAAACTGTTCAAATTGAATGAATAAATAATGTAAAACTTTATTAAAAACCGAGGAGAATTATAATGTGGATAGGCTCACGACTATTGAATTATAAACGTTATTTAAAACGGAAATAGAATGCAAGAATCAAAATCCACCGATGTATCTTAAATAGGAAAGATGTCTACAGTTCCATAGTCTGTAACAGCTGTTGTAAGATGGAATTAATAAGGGCGATTTTTACGTCTTTTAGATTCAAAGCTGCACAGCTTTTTAAAACTAACTGGTGTTTATATTTTTTTCGTTTAACGTTACTTTTAAATTTTACTTTTATAATAACGTCAAGTACAAATACGCATCTCGCAGTTGTAAAATAAACTGTTCAAAATCGTTAAACAGAATGGCTGTTAAAAAAATGTGACCATTCGTTTCTCTATTTAGAGAGGAACCATTCAGAAATGAAAGTCAGTCGAGTCAACTACATTTTTTGGGAACATTACAGATCAAATCGTTTAATCGCATCGTAGATGTGCCAGATTTTGGACTTGATGCATATTGCACTTGTGAGGCTATTTTCAAATGTCCAATCTGATAGAGTATAATTTGCAGAGAAGGTTTCAGCCTTATGGAGAAAGACAAAGGCGAAGGGACAAACTTTTTGACTTGTTAATCGTTATGTAAAATAGGAGATGTGATTTCACCGGTGAGCGATAATCACAATACACACCTTTCACCACTAACATCCTTATTCACTCTCTCAGAAACTTTGTATCATTCTCTCCTTACCTATCTCTCTTTATTTCTCCTTTTCCCACTTAGTCCGATGCTTCGAAATTCGCGAATATTGGGTCGATTTAGAATTTTTTTGAGAGTCCAATTTCGGAGTTTCGAAGTATTATTTCTTAGCCAAAGTTAGGGTTTGCGTTTATATCCTTAGTTCTCTTTCTTTCTCACACACGACATATTTTGTATTTGCTAGCTAATTCTAATTTTTTTTATTTGTCTGAAGTATGTTATTATTTTTATTAATGATAATTCGTGGTAATTTTTAGAATAGAAGAACAATATATTAGCGTATAGAGATTAAAAATATACATAAAAGTAAAGTATATATATATAAAGTATATATATATATA